>JAPDSC010006191.1:0-19273 GCA_026290005.1 Latrodectus geometricus
AATGATTAAGTGCTTTGCCAAGCTTAAAACAAACTTAGAATTTCATCTGCATTATATGATTCGGAGACTCTTAAATATTTAATTATTCATGGAATCCTTATATAATGTCATGGAATAATTTATATAATCTTGTTATGAAAAGCATTCATTAAGAATCTTTTGTATTGAATGTAAGCAGCTATGCTGAATATAATATTCTATGGTATTCTATAAATTTCTTACATTTATTTATGATAAATCTATTGTAATTTATTTTGGGATAAACAAATCATATAACTGTACTATTGTTCTCAAAATTATTCTTTGAATCATTTTGAGTTCAAAGAATCTCAAAATCTTCAAGTGTAATGAAAGCATTAAAATTTTCATACTAAAAAATAAAATTTATGTTTAAGCAAATCTTATGTTTGAATGATAATCAACAGTTTAATAAGAATATGATAGTTATAATATAAATAGTTATTTAGTCAGTACTGTGTCTTGTAAAATATATATTAGTTTTAATTTCATGTGCACAGTCAATTCAGTTATTAAACATTAAATTTATAGTAAAATTTATTTTATGGTAGCATAAATAATGTAAAAGTTATTTTAGTAAAATTTAAAACATTTCAGTACTTTAGTTATTCTGATTTTATAAAATTTATTCGTTTGGTAAAAAATAATTGCTTATGCAAATTTAGAAAAGTAATAATTTTTATATATAGAAGCTACATTTGCAAATTTAATTGTGTTATTAGTATATATTGTGATTAAAATAGTTCAATTTCCATATATTATTTAAAATAATCATTTTGTTATATTTGGGGCTGCCGTTGCCTGATTGGTTAGGGAGTCCATTTCGTTACCGGAAGGTTGAGAGATTAAATCTCAGCGTAATCTTATGTCCATCGTTTTCACTAATGGGCTACTGGGACACATAAGAAATATCGTGGTCACAATGTCCTCTATGTTCCCATCTCAAATTAATATATCTGGGGGTGTTAGGAGCCAGACTTTGAGTCTTCTCTGACATCTAACCCTAAATTGAAAAATCCAGGTGGTTATGCCATCTATGAAACTAACCTCCTACTTTTACTCATGAAGGGGTGGGGTGCTCTGTTTAAAAATGGAAGGTTCTCTGTCTGACTTCATTTTCCCAATCTTTGAAGGTTGAACTTGGCTTCGCCAAGTGTCAAATGTGACAACAACAGTTTGCTATATGCTTTTTCATTTGGCCTTTACTCAGAAAGTGTTTTTTCGTTGACTTCAAGTAGCGCTAAAATTGAATTGTAACAGCTGAAAGGCATGATTTTTTATAAGCTATAAGAACAATAATTGGTTTTTAATATGTACAAATAAACTTGAAATATATTAGGGAGAAATATGATACTCTGTATTTTGCAAGAAATTTATAATTTTTAAATATATTAAAATGTAAAACAAAAGAGTAAAAGAAATTGCATAAAAAACAATTATTCCTTATTAAGGCTAATAATGAAATTATTATCGCCTATTAAAGAAAACTTACTTAAACATAATCAAATATCTAACCTTTTATATGTGTTCCATAATGCCCGGCTACACTAGGATTTTCCACTTTCTGCACTACAAGGGCAGAAGAAACGGCACCTTATATTATATGACCACCAAGTGGGTGGAGACATAATTCTGATTAACATCTTAAAATATCAGCACAATCGCTTTCTTAGATTAGTGTTATTCTACTATCTTGATTTGACACAGTAGAATTAGAAACTGAAATTATTCTCAAAAAGTGTTCATGATTAGTTAGATTAATTCCACTGTAGTAATGTAAAAACTGATTGATTATATGATGGAAAGAAGCTATTGTCATTCTGGATCTTATTCTTAGAACTAATGTGTGAGCTTTGTAATAGAAATTAAAAAGTTCTAAGTTTCTTCTACATCTTTTTTAAGAATTTATTAGAGAAAGAAAATTTATTTTGAATTCATTTTTACTTTAGATTCATAACAAATTAAAATGCTGTTCATATTAAGAAAAGATAAGTCAAGTATCATGTAAAGAGAAATGTATTATAACTATTTGTATTTTTAGTGAAAAATCTATTAAGCATTTCATAATATATGGCTGAATACAAATATCTTCAATCAATACATAAACAGATTAAATTTGAAATTAAAGATTGGATATTCACGTTCTGGAAAAAAATATCTGTTATAATACGTAACATACTGAAATATTTTCAAAATCAAAGAATTCCCGTTAGAAATCATTTACCAAGTATAGTATTGAATATATTTAATGCATTAAAAATATTCTTAAAGGTTTGGTTATAGCTCAACGGTCACATTTTACTTTTTAATTGAGGGAATTATACTTCCGGAAGAATATGCCGAAACTCATACCTATTTAAAAGATAATTTTTAGTCATCCAGGGTGTCTCTATCTTCTGAGGTTTGTGTGCACACATAAAAAAGATTTGCTTCTCAAAATAAAATTCTGAAGTGGAAATATGGGAAAATGATGTCAATGATATTTGGATTTAAATATTCTAAAATTATATTTTTGATAAAAAAATTATATACAGCTAGAAAATGTATGACTTCTTGGCAGATTAGATTTGAATGTGCTAAATCATTTTAATATGGATAATGAACAAAAAAAAATCTGCACATTATGTACAATTTCGTTGTTGTTCTATTTGCAAAAACCTTTTTTTTTAAATACATTTTTGTAACTACTTCTTGGGATATTTTTCATCATAAAGTTTAAGTATTACGTGTGAATACCTCTTTAGAGAGTAAATAAGAGTGCATTTTGTACAGTTATACTTATATTTTAACTAAAATATAATTAGAAATTCCTCCTAAATGATATTTTTTCTATATGTTTTCATATTACGCCTTTTTTATATTAAAAGCCTCAAGCTTAAATTAAACAAAAAATTACTAAATTTTTATAAAATTACTATATATAAATATATGTGTGTGTGTGTGTGCATTTTGATTTAATAATGAAACTAAAATTTATTTTAAATGTTAACTATCATTCCTTATATTATAGTCAAAAATCATATTGCTACAACTAATTCTTAAACACAAATACTCAATTTAGTTTTCACACATGCATAGTATTTAAAATATAAAATTAAATTATTGGTTAACAATATTATTTTTTTAAAAGCAGGAAATATTAAAAACAATTGTTATTGTTATTTTTCATTACTTGTAAAAATCTGTTGCAACAAATATTTTATTTTCAAAAATTTAAATCAACACTTTAACATGAAGTATAAAAAATAGCAACTAATAATGCATATGAAATATAAAATATTTTTTCCATGAAAAAATACTTTTCTGACAAGATAAATTTGATCTGAGTACTAATATTGTATTTCAGTTTTTATAATTATAATCAGAAAGAAGTTTTTTTTAATAAATACAATGGTTAGGTTAAATTTGAAACAAATTAAAAAATAGAAAAACTATTTATATATTAGATAGTTAAAATAATAAAAATAAAATAAAAAGAATAAAATAATAATAAAAACAGTTAGTTAAAAATTGAAAGAAAAATAATTTTTTTGTGCAAAAATATTTTAAGATTATATGCATATTTTTCATAAACTATTTTCAAATGATATTTATAATCTATACCATATACATTAAAAGTATAAAATTATAAATTATGAATCACTAAAAAATAAAACTTATCAATTTAATGTTACTTTTCATGTTTCTAACTCTTTTTAAAAATTAATATTTTTATTTAACCATAACTAAAACCAAATCATTAATATGACGTGTTAAATAAAAATAAAATTCTATTATTTTACTTATTAATATCTAGTTTTATTTGCAGAATAGTCCTCACATGTTTATAAGGTTCTAGTAATTCAATTTTTAGCTATAAATAGAAACAATATTTAAAACGTCTTACAAATAGTATTAATATTTTCAAATTAAATATAGTTAAAAAAAGTATTTCATTTCTTTATCCTTAAAAATAATTTTTAAGTATTTACCTTGAAAATAATTTTTAAGTATCACTGAAATTTTTCGTAACATTAAAAATATTTTAGTGAATGTTTATGTTAAAATATCTTAGAAAATATTTCATATTTAAAATGAAAGTGCTATCATATCTAAAAATATTTTGAAATAGTAAAGTAACGAAATTATTTAATCAAGTTTAATTATTTGAATACATTTATTTCAAACACTTGAAATTTTAGAAAAAATACTGAATACCATATCAAAAACGAAATGCAATATTGTTTTCAAACGGTTTATTTAAAATTTTCTTATACTCTTATATTATTGAGGAACATAACATATGAAATTTGGTTTTCAAGCATTCGGTATTAAGTTACATTGAGCCATCTCCATATACAACTAACAATATATTCAACTGCTATCCTAAAAGTATGTACTTATTTATACAATTTAAATACTTATTATATAGATCTTAATTATTTCATTTTAATTAATTGATTTCTTTTTATTACTTTTAATATCCTTAATTAACTGATTTCTTTTTACTTAAAATTTGCATTTATATCTTGATCTTGGCTATTAAAATTCCTGCAGTAAAACAGCTATATACGTATAAAAAAACTAATTATTTAAATAAATTAAAAAAAGTTGTTATAAAATATAAGAATAATCAGTTGGATCATCTGTTTTATGCAATGCAAGTGAGAGGGTCAGTATGCGTGCTTCGTATATTACTCACACACCATATATATATATATATATATATATGGTGGATTCCTAAAACAGAAGAATACAGTTTAAAAAGCAGTTATTTTGGCTTTCTTATCAGTATAAGTTTAATTACTGAAATAAAATACCTTGGTTTATTAAAAACACAAAATTAAATTTTTTATAAAAATATTTAAAAAAAATTAATAAAGTTGTCGCTTAGTTTTAATGTAGTTTTTGAGATTTTTTTTATTTTTCTGACAATAAATCTCTAGAAAATTCAAACATGTTTTGTAAGTTAGTCAAAATTTAAAAAGATGATAGCATACTGCTTTTATAAAAAAATCTTTAAAAATTTATTTAAATATTTTTAACCTTACAACTCAAGGATTAGTATTTTATTTGCAGCTATAATCACCTGTATTTTTCTTTCTTAAAAAACTTTCCTCTTAAAAACTGAATTATTTAGTTATTTATCTGTGAATATATTAAAATAACCATGATTTTATGGGAATATACATTCCATTTTACTATGGATTACAAACATTGTCGTAATAAACTAAGTATATGCTAATAAACAGTTTTGTTTCCACGTAATTCTTAATTTACAGTTTATAATTTTTTTTCTTAAATAGAATGTATCATAATTAACTGTGCCATATTAATTAGCCATTACTAATTAGCTTATAATATATTATTTTTCAGTGTGATCTTTAGATTAACAGTATAATATGTTATATAAAAATTTATTGATAGGGAAATATGTCTTTCTAAAAAAAGTTAAAATGTTTCGCCTTGTAGTATTAAATTTTCAAATGTAATTGGTTTCAAAAAACTATTATTTTCTTGCACTTGATTTCAAAATATATGTTTAATATTCTTAAATATATATGTGGCTAATGAAAATATATATGAAATATTTGGATGTTATGAACTTCTATGTATATAATTTAATATCAAATGTTAAGCAAATATATTAAATTCATTCCAGAATATTTTATTCAGAAATATATTCGAAGTATAGTAAATACTGCATATTAAACTAACTATAAATATCCATATTAAACCATATTTTCAAAAGTAACGTCATTTAGTTTCCAGTTATTTTATTGAAACTTTACTTGAAACATTCAATGGAAGTTTTATATCTCTGGAGATACACACCATACATGACCAAAGGAATTTTTATTTCAAAAACTTTTTAATTTGTTTTATATGTATTTATTATAATGGCATTTCTTTATTATCAACTAGTAATATAATAAATGCTAAATTAAGACTAGTTTACTTTAAATTTATTCATATTTTCAAAGTACTGTGATAAAAATAATATATATATATAATCTTTGGAAAGGAACTCAATAAAAATTACTATATCACCATGATGTTCTTATGTATAAATAGTCTCATCATGTGAATGTTAATATGCTATAACATTTCTCTGTGCAAACTCATTTAGGTTCATTCTATTTTATGAATTTCCCTAATTTTCTCTCAAAAAAGCGTTTTTAACTATATTTTATGGGATTTGTGATTATTTTTAAGCGCAGGGAAATACTTTCAAACCATTAAAAGGGCAGTTCCTTTTCCTAGCTAATTTATTTTTTGCAATAATTTAAATTTTTAGTTAAATCATGCAAAAGTATTTAACCCATTGAAGATACTTAACAAAACTTAAAATAGCATAAGGAATAATATTATTTTAATAAAAAACAATATAATGGGTCGATTGGTTTTGTAGAATTATATTCTCTTACTTTAAAATTAAGCATACATAAATAGACAAAATATGTTAATAGATAAAAGTTTTGCTAGTATGTTAAGAATATAGGTTCATATGAAAAATAATTTGTCCTTTTATATGTTTAAAATTGTAAAATGAAATCTATAAATTACTAAAAATTTATGCTACATATTTCTTATTAAATAGAATTAAAACACTTAGATTTTTATTTGTTTTTAATAAACTTTGTATCAAATGAAGGCATATTATAGAATACATGAATAATCGTTTTATTACATTACTATAAAAGTTTATCTTAATATGGAATATATAAAGTTTGATAGTAAAATTTGTCATTTTAAAATGTTTTTCTTATTAAATAAATTTTCTGTTATTTAATTTGACTACAATCTTTTTTTTTATTTCTAATGGCGTGAACCCTTGAGTAAGAAAGTACATTAGCCCATTTGCCGCAATAAGGCTGGTAACTGCTACTCATTTTATCGTTACCCGGTGAACTACCGTGAACCAAGTCACGGAGATACGAGTAGCATCACCGACGCCACACCACCACAAACCTCTTTAAGAGGCGGGCCACATTTATCCATCATCTGAGGAAAGGACAGGAAACACAGAGAGAGAGAGAGAGAGCGAAAGAGAAATTACATTCATGGCCGAGCCGGGATTCGAGCCCAAATCCTCCCCATCCGTAGTCAGTTACGCTATCCTCTAGACAGGTTGGGCGGCATTTGACTACAATCTTTGCTTCAAAATTTCAAACATATATTTAGATAGTAATCATTTTTCGAAAATATATATCTTTCGAAAATGCTAAGCTAAAAGTTAACTATAAAGTTATTTTTTTAAATATAAGTATAATTAAAGTGCAATTTGATTATATAGAAGGATAATAAAATCTCAGATTTCTTTCACAAACAATATTTAGATACATAATAATATTCTAAATAAGCATAAATTTGTTTCATTCCTTTTTGAATGTATTTAAATTTTTCAAATCTCTTAATTTTATTGTTTAATATATTAAACACAAAACAATATTTAAGATAAGCTGGGCACTAATAGTATTTAGCTCTTACTTTCATTTCATTAATTATTGGTTTGATTTCCATCACGGATAGGAATGTTTGTATAGTTGTTTAGAATCTAATTTTTTTTGTTCGTCTTTGTTCAATTAGATTATTTACGCAGAAAATCATCGCTGAGTGATGAAAAATTCAAAATAATTAAAAATCTTAACTTTTGTACGTATACATAGGCTAACATTTTAGATTTTTAATTTTCCAATGAAAAAAATAACTGATTGGTTTATTAAAACCCCAAATTATTACGTGATCTTCAGGATTTAAAGAGAGTCAATGAAATAGCACAATGTAAGTATATCAAAAGAAATTCAGGGCTCGACTTTCAAAAGCAAACATAAGAATATACAATGATACAATGGTGTTAACATTTGGTGATGAAATACTCTCTACGGTAATGATTGACTACGAATGAAAGAATTCTTCAGTGGTTCTAAGATTTTCGGAGATGATGATGCTCTTGGTGTTCATTTAAAAAGTATTGTAATCATTATCAGACTTTTTGAACATACCAATGATATGAGAAAGCAAATCACTTCCATCATTAGAATTATGACAAAAGAGATATGTTTTTGAAAGTAATGCATGTAAGTCATGAAACCCATACTTAAAAGACTTATGTGCTTTCAGTTTACATGAGCATTTAAAAGTAGAAAATGTCATATCAGACGGATTATTCTCCGTTTACTTACTTTAAAAAAAGAATACTCTGGCAAAATGGTGCAGAAAATTATATATATATATAAACATTTTTATCTTCTCAGCTTAGATACATATGTAATTCATCGTTTTATATTATGAAAAATCTGTATTTATTTTTGTGAAATAGAGCACAAGAATCCACTATTTCGTACTTCCAAAGGACCAAAGGTGATATTATTTCAATAAAATAAGCTTTCAATAATTATTACTGGTTTTTTTGTTAGTCAGGTTATATTCCAACCATGTTTAGTAGAATCTTAAATAAAATTATCAAGGCTCTTTGTTATTTAACAACTTATTTGCTGAAAGAAGTTTCAGAACTAAAAGGAATTCAAAAACTCCGGACCATTATGCATCAAGATAATGATGGCTCAAACGCTATTTTGCAAACTTAAGGATTATTAATAAACATTACTGATATCATATTTTCATCACTAGATTTTCCATCTAATGATTGCTGAACATTTCTGTTTAAACAATTAAAATGTTAGGTTGTTATTTAACAGCTATGAAACAACAAATGCATACAAGTATCGTGTTTCTATTATCCTGCCTTTAAAGTTGTATAATTACTTTTATATGTGTTTATTCAAATGAAAAAAGTATTGAAGCTACTAAAGTTTTTGAGACGCAGCAAAACAAACAGTCTTGTAATTATTTCTTATATTATTTTTAAGGAAATTAAATCCTCTTCCTCCTAAATTGAGATACCGACATATAAAATGAAAGAAATTGAAAATTAATACTTGGTTTAAATTCAACTTTTTAAGCTTTCACATTATAACTACCTTTACATATTAAATATCTAATTTATTTGTATTAAAATATATACTTTGTAATGTTTTAAAATGATTAAGTTTAAATTCATAATTAAGCAAAAAAAGTCGTATATTTGGATGTGTTAATTTCATTGTTAGTAATCTAAATTTAGTGTTACATTTTAATATTTATGAGAAATGGTGTAAAAGTCTTATTTCGTAACTTAAAAGATACCTCATGACCATCAATTTTAGGGGGTTAGCTTGATGCTCTGATTTGAAAGGTTTTCTTTCCCATTGGGTAATGATCTCAATCTATATAAAATAGCTCGAGAAAATATTTTGACGATGAAAAAAGTTGAACAATTCTACTCAAGAAAATAGTTTTCTTGAGTCGATTAATGTAAGAAATGTCATTAGACTGAAAAATTGATTCACAAGAAAGAGAAGTGAAATACGTTGACTTTGAGAATTGCCCATTCAGGTACACAGAAACAAAGGTTCTTTGAAAAATTGTGGTTTTCTGAGCTAATAAGCGAAGATAAATTACTCTAAAAGTTATAAAAGTTTATAACTGTCATTATACATTTTTGAGTTTCACATTTTTCAACCGAAAATATTAAGCAGACATTTCGATTTATGTAAAATGCTTAATTTTATATAGAATATAAATCATCATATATCTATCGTTCTTTATATTTAAGTAGGTATAACATATGTGTATGTACATATATGTATATATATATATATATAAGCTTACACATATACGGGTATGTGTGTCTCTGCGTGTATATATTATAATCAGAAAATCAGAAGAACAAATTAAATATAAAAAAGAAATTTTATCCAATTTTTCTTACACAAAACTTCAGACACTTTTCTTTATATCATAGTAATAAAACCATATTGGAGTGTCTTTATTGTCCGATGTAGACAGTTATGCTGTTACTTAATTTAGCTGAGACATTTTTATTTATTTTTGTAATTTATTTTGTTATTAGATATTGAACTTCATTAGGCAAATTTTTGCACATTAACTGAGCATTTCATGCTCAGTTTATTTGGAATGCGTTGAAAATAGACTATTGAAAATATGAATATATTACTAATAAAGTGTATAGATATAATTTAATGTAAATTTCATTTTTTATGTTACATTATTTTATGCATAATGTCTTTTTCTGAATATGGAAGAATTATCAAGATTATTACAACCACATGGAAAAAGAAAGCATTTGCATTTGGTAGCACCTTCGGCACATAAAAGTGTACCATTCCTACTTGAAATATACAATAATATGTAATAAGTAGGATATTGTATCATTCTTCTTGCAGCAAATTTTTTTTCTTACTGATGAGATGCAGAAGGAGGGTACATAGTGGTGCAGATGAACCCTGGAAGGAACTCTAAGTTCAACGGAGTAGGTTTGGTTTTCTTTTCACAGTTGTATCTGACATATGTTTGTTTTGACATGCTTATCATAATCACTGGTACCATGCCAAATGATGCTTCAAATATCTTTGGGATTGCGACGCATATACCAGACCCCATTCCATTATTTGTAATCTTTGGAATTCTGATAAATTCAATTTCAAATTCTACCGAAAAGCAAAGCAAATAAGTATGTAAGAAAACACTAATACCAGCACGAGATTATAAACAACTATAAAGTACAGGTAATTACCTACTAATTTATTTTGATGCTATAACAAATGAAAGTTACTCTTTTCAGCAAAGTTTTACATTATATTGGACAAACCCTCTACCTTATCAACCCAATTATTTGTAAGCATATTCTGTAGGGTAAAAACGATAAATCAGTGATTATGCATAATAATCGGGATAAATAATCCCCACTAAGCCCAGTAAGTGCGGGAAATTATTAAATATTTATCTCTTTTACCGGTAAATGCAAAAACGAAGAAAAAATCACCATTAAGTAAAAAGTCAACGAAAATTAACTTTCGAAGTTTTTTTTTATTTATTATTATTATTATTATTATTATTTACTTATTTATTTTTGTACAACGCGTTGATAATCAAACCATAGATTATGGAAAATATAAGTTTTACTTTTGTATTGTGTAATATCTTTTCAATTTGTAATTCATTTATTTCAAATCATTCTATAGATTTAGATGCATTTTTCTAACTTACTCAGTGTGATTTGCTTCCCTGAAACACATATATTAAACTTATAATTAAGGAATTTCCTTTTATTAAATTTAATTCTTTCAAAAATGCACATTATTTAATTTTTAAGCAATTTAATTTTAAAAAAGGATTTAGTTAAGACATGATTCAATGGTATTCTTATGAATTAAATTAGCATAATGATAAAATTGAAAACTAAATAAGCACTTAAACTCGCATTTAAAATTTTTCAGTGGGAAATAAAATATTGTAATTTTATCACTTAGATTTTTGTTTATAAATAATAGTCAAAATATTATATTTTTAGCTATTTTTTCTTTCACATAATAATCAAAATATTTATAAATGTATCTTTCAATCCCACAAATATACCTTATCCATCATCAAATAGAAACTAAATAGTGAATTAATTACAAGAGAAAATAATGATCAGTATTTATTTGAATGAAAATAGCTTAAAAAACATCAAAATCTCATAAAAATTAGTGACTTATGCAATCTATATTTTTTGATTTACTTATCAAATAATATAACGTTTTCGCATGTGGGCCTGATTGGTTAGGGCATCGTTCTCGTTGCCCAAATGGTGGTGAGTTCGAATCCCGGATTAGCCGAAAATCGGTCATGTTCACTAATGACGACTGGGGCATGTTTAATCCGTCGGGTCGCAATGTCCTTCATGTTCCCATTACAAATTATTACCTCTGGGGGTGGTTGGAGCCAATCTTTGGGTCCTTACTGGTTTCAATCTCTAAATTAAAAGATTCAGATGATGCTGCCATCTATGAGCCAAAAGTCGTACTTCCACCTTCGTATGAGGGTGCTCTATTAAAAAACGGAAGACGCTTCCTCTCTGATTTCATTCACCTAGTCTCTCTGACGGGTGGGCCTGGCGTTTCCAAGTGTCATTAACAACAACGTTTTCACATGGTCATGTTTTCTGCAATAATAAATAATTATATTAAACAAATTTTATGCTATACCTAGAACAATCAATCCTTTGAATAATTTTTTGGGAGTAAGCTTTGAATACTTTATAAGCTATGAATATTTTATCATAAATTTATTACTATTTTATAATCCCTCTGTTTACCTAAATTTTGTATTTATATAATTAAATAGAAACTATGAGATTTATAACTTACTTTTTCTTTATGTGACATGAATATTTTTAAGATTTATTATACAGTAATTATTATGATTTTATTACTATTGAACTATGAAATAGTCTCAAGCATCGTAAAATATCTAAGCAAAAAACCTAAAGTTAGATACGAATAAAATGTTTGTAAGAATATTAATAACAATTTTGTGTTTTATATACTTTATGATATTAATTTCCATTAAATTATTTACACTGAATTTGAGATTTGAGTGAAATTTTATTTTTTGGTATAATGTTTCTATCTTTGTTATAGCCTTTTAATGTTACTGAAATATTTCCTTGTACAGTTATATTCATAAATCAATAATCTGATGCGATCCAAGAAATACTTAAGAAAAGATAAGCATTCTTACTATTGTTCAGGTGAAAGTTTTATATAAATAATTTTTAAACTATCAATCATATTGCAAGGATTATGTAAATAGTTATCACTAAATTTATAATCTTGTTATTTATTACAACAAATTAAAATTCATCATTACGTTACTGAGAAATGATTATATCTCAGTAGCTTAAACTTTTCAAAATTCACTAAAAAAACTAATTTTACATATAAGAAATAACTTGATAATTTAATATGTTTTCGTGAAATTTATAAATAGTTTCTGTGGAACTAACTTTTGTGCCATTTATTTATATACTGAATACAAGAATACATCCTTGATACTGGGCAAGAAAGCAATTGTTTACTGTTACTACTATCATAATTAATTCTAAGTACTATAAAATTTCATTGAAAATATTCATTTGATTAAGGTATTTATTAAAGCTTCTACTCTTTTGTCAGAAGCAATTTAATTCATTAAATTTAAAAAAAAATTAAATTACAACTTATTTACTTTTTTTTCTTTAAATGAAATAATTTAGCCATTCATTAAGTTAAAATAATTTTTTGAAGGAAATATAGAAAAATTTAAATGGTTGAGATTTATTAAAATGCTATTCTTATTGAATCAATAATTTTAAATGAATCCTAAAATTGTTATAAAAACTTATTTTATTTAAATGAGATTCAATGTATTTCATCTAAAATAGTTTTTAATGATTGTAGCAAAATAAAGATACTTTATTTTTTATTAAATAATAATAATTTATTAATATATTATTTTGAAAAGAAGATAGTATAATAGTTTACTTATGTGTGCATCTAAATTTTAATATTTTTGTATTAATATTATTATGGGAATTTGATTTAATTTATTAATAGCAATTGTTTAGTAGAATTACTAGAGAAAAATATTTCAAGTTTCGTGTCTATATATCAGATCAAACATTTTTCAATGTTGCTGGCAGTAAAGTTAAGATTTTTTACTTGTACGTTTTTGTCAAGCTAAAGTGGCTCAATAGATTGTTGGTGACAGTTTTAGAAGAAATTCTGATAAAAATATACAGTAGAATCCTGTCGAAGGCTTTAAAAAATTTTCGCTTGCGGCCAACTGAAAGAAATATAATTATTATAACTCTTAAATTCAGAAGGTAAGAAAAAGGAATTATTGCATTTTACTTTAACTATGAAACGTTTCATTGAATTAAACTTTTAAATATTCCTCAAAACAATGCCAGATAAGATCATAATTATTAATTTAAAAAATACTCTTAAAAAATTGAATTGTTTGAAATAGCTTCTTGCAAGAATTGGTTGAGTTCAATCGTATGAAAATCATCTTTAACTTTCTTGAATGATAACGCAATATAAAATAAAATTGATAAATCTTATGTGAAGCTACAGATACTTATGCTTTCATTCAGTCAATAAAATAATTAAAGAAAGAAAAAAAACAAAC
The DNA here is from genome assembly GCA_026290005.1 of Latrodectus geometricus. NCBI lineage: Eukaryota > Metazoa > Arthropoda > Arachnida > Araneae > Theridiidae > Latrodectus > Latrodectus geometricus. The sequence goes on from JAPDSC010006191.1 coordinate 14,056, forward strand.
ATTTATAATTCTCTTGAATTTTGTCAACCTTCTCATAGCATTGAAGTTTGCGGTGTTTGAACTACTGTATGAATTAATATTTATAATTTCTGAACAAAATTCTTCAGATGCAATTAGTTAGAATTCTTAATCAAGTTTGGACAATCTGGAGATACATTATAACTTTACATAAAAAACCCCAGCCATTTCCGAAAAAATGATTTTAGACATTTAATATTATCCAAAAATTCAAGAATAGTTTCCACAATGATATTAGATATGATATTAGAAATAATATTAGATAGGAATATTCCAGATTTACTAAGCACCTTATGTAACTAATTGCTTATATACTTAGTAAATTCTTTGTTAATGAAGGATGTATAGGCAAAATATTAATATTATTCCATTTTTACTCTATCATATGCACAGATTATCTTATGTTTATACTAATAAAAATATATATTCAAAATTGAGATTACTGAAGTTTTATGTCATAGAAGTATAAACAAACATCATAGAAGTATAAACAAATATATATATATAACAATTTGGATATTATTTATTTGCTATTAAGAGTATAAGTTCATTTTAATTTAAATAATTTGCATAAATAAGTTGACCATACAGTTTTCGACTTAAATAAAAATATTACTTATAAAAATTAATAATAATTACTAATTATTATTAATATTTATAATTAATATTAGAAAGATTTGAACTGAAATATAGTAACAAAGGTTTAATAATTTATTGTATGATTAATTAAATAAAAAAATAAAATATCTATATTTGTAACAAATTGAAAAACGAATTTTAATAGTTATTATTTTTAGGTATTTTTGTTGAATACTTAACAAATAAAATTAAGAAAATGGAAATTTTATTTCATTTATGTCTTTTATCATATAATTTTATTTAATCATACAATACAATTACTAAAATAAAAAGAAGAACTCTGAATTTTATACGCATCAGGTTCCCTATAAAATTTAATAGTCTAATGAATTTTTCAATGAAATTTTAAAAAAAAAAAACTAATAAAGAAAAGTTACCTAAACCATTAAATATTTGCAAAATTTAACTGAAAAAATGTTTCGATTTGGAACATGATCAAAAGAATACACAATATTACTTTTAAATTTAAATTAATAACCTTAAATTTAAACTTTGGCAAATGCAAGATAATCAAATTAAACTCTCAATAAATTATGTATTGAATCAAAATAATGATTAACACATTATTGAAGGCTCATATATAAGTTATAAGTATAACCGAATTATAGTCACACAGAAATTGTAATTTCTGTAGGATTCTGTGTAAATAAGTTATAATAAATTAAACAGCGCTATAAGATTAAAAGAAAATATTACAAATATTAAGTAGATTAAATAGAAAGCAATTAAAGATTACGAGCTTAATTAAGCTTTTCAAAAACAAAACAAGTAGATAAGTAACATTTAATTATAAAAAAATATAATTAAAAAAAAAGATTGAACTAGTAAAATAATAGCTTAAGCTGCAAAAAATTTTTAAAAATGACTAACAAAATATGCTACAAGAATACAATTTTATTAAAAATGTTTCGCATTAAATGGTTTAAGAATAAATTACTAAGTTTTCTTTATATTATTGAATTTATTATAAATTGTTTTTTTGCTGTGAATGAAAAAATTATAATTTGCAGATTCTAAGTTTTTAGTTCCAAATGTTTTATAAACTATTTCAAGTTCTTAAACATCCCTGAATTTCTATCTAATACCATTTTCTCATTCTAAATTTTAGACCTCTCCTACTATCTATGAATATATATAAAAATAAAGAGAGAGAGAGAGAAAATATAATCAATTTTAATTTCTATATAAACTTGAATGGTTAATAATATTTTTGTGAAGAATGAATGTTTTTATAAGGTATTTTTAGAACATTTGGTGGTCAAATTGATAATATTAAGATGTTATTAAAACATTTAAGCTTTGATAAGATGTATTAATTAAGAAATGCAATATAAAAAATACACATTTTTTCTTAAGAAAAATATTTTAGAAACTGGTGTAAAGATGTATTAGTTTTTTTGCTTAAAAATCAAAACAATATAAATATTTTTGCAGTTATTTTTTCTTGTAACTTAAAATAAAATTATGTTAGATACTACTAATGCGCAGTAGTATAATGCATATAATGTTGAATTCGCATTGGGAATTTTTAATGTAATGATTAAATGTATTACTTATGAATACAATTAAAAATTAAAAATTACCCAATTAGTTTTAATTTCAACTTTAGAATTCTTGAATGTTTCTTAAATAAGCTTTAAGAAACAAAGTCTACATGCTATCTATCTTTGTCGGAATTTTATATGCAACAAATTAGAATATTTAGAACAACAAATTGTAGATAAAACCAATTGTTATTTACGACGTGTCATCATTAAATAATGAATAATTTGTTATATTCATCTGCTATTATATTCATTCGTAAGAAATGAATAATTTGTTATATTCATCTGCTACTTATTTTACTTCATTTTGATGAGATCGCATTAAATATTTCCCTTGTAGAAATAAAAAATATGGTTTAAATATGATGATAGATGAAAGTTTATTTATATATTTGTCATTTTTGATATTGCATTCACTAAATTGTATTCTAGACTTTTTTTATGCTTTGTAGATGTGATATTTTTACAGAAGTTTGAATCTTAATTCTTTATTTTCCAATGTCCGTAAAATAAAGAAAATGGTTTCCCCTTGTAAAGTTATTTGCATAATAGAAATAAAAATGTACAATTCTTTCTGACAGTCAATGCAAAATACCAGTCATTTATCGTAATCCTCCCAGTATAGAAATGCACTGTAAATACATTATAACACAGAATAGTGTTTTTGTGTAATCAAAAATTAAAATTTCATTATCATTAAACTGTTAAGCATACTAATATAATTGTTCAAGTGACTTAAAATCGTTACTATCGATAATAACATCAGATATAACATTTGTTATTTCTATTGTTACTAAAAACTCTTTTTAAGAATAGTTCAATTCCTTCATTAATACTATCAATGTAAACTAACATACATTTATTTGGCAGATATCTGAGTGATAAAAGTTTCTCGATCAAATTTCTAATAGTAGGACATACTACCAGTAGAAACGTACCAAAGTATTCACCAAACACGGGTTAACTTGAGTGTAGCCTATCTCGGATATAACTCTAGCATGACTCACCAATTCTTATTCACGAAGCGGGGAAATTCCCGTGTAAAGCAACTTTGGATTTAACCGAACACGACATGTAAGACGGCTTCTGATTGTTTAGCAATCTTGCACATCAATGTCAACAAACATATCACTTAAACCATTGTTTGCTGAATCGGTGCTGACACTTCGAAATCGTAGGGTTATTCTAGGCATCCATATCAGCTAGTTAATCGCTGTTTTTGTTGTCGTGTATAACGTTTCATGACTTAACTCGCCCTTTACCCTGAAACCTCGTTTAACTCTGGTTGGGGAATACGGCCGTTAATGTACTTTATTTAACTCCAACTTAAAAAAAAATAATTATTCCTTTTTGGCTGACATCAATTTACAGTTTAAGACATTTATCTATTGTATACATACAAAACTTATTTCGTAAATGTTACTATGCAATACAATTGCGTTAAAAAATTCAATTCATTTCATTTGCTAAAAACTTACAAACTATTGGTTTAGCAATACCTTGACATCCATTTTTTTCACATGCGAAACATTTCGGGAGTCAGTTGTACTTATCAGCAAATGAATCAATATTTCTCACTGGAAGGTATCAGTTTTAAATTAGTTATTTCTTTAATTACAAATTTGTATAAAACAATGATTTACATTTCCAATCATTTCAAATTATACATAAAAACAAAACAATCAATTTAGTAACTAAAAGATTATTGATTGCTTACAAATAATAATTGTCCATATATATGTATTTGTACAGAATCAAGACTTGAACTTTTAAAACAATCTACAAATTTAGAGAAATTGCAATTCTAATACAAGATTTATAGCCAATAAGCAAGAACTAAACAAAAGTAAATATTATTTTCCTTTAACGAACAAATTTGTTGATATTTTTATAAGTTCTTGCGTCTGATCTAGAATTATAATAATTACTTTTCTTAACAAGATGAAGTATAATTAGCTTTCCGGTCTTTGAGGAGAAAAAGAATTTATGTTATTTAACAATTAACTAAGCATGGAGTTATGGAGATTTACACAATGCATGTCATGCGTTTGTTTTGAATATTTATCAAAAAAAGATTTGAAAAAAATATTATTTTGAAAGTGAATTGATATATGTTTGAAGCCAACCCACAAAACAAATTCCAATAAAATAATGCAAAAAAAATTAAAAGTATCAATTATTTGTAATTTTATAAATCAGATAATATTTTTATAACTTTTATTGACATTTTTTTTCAAATATTAAACTGTGCACGCTTATCAAATTTAATATTAAATATATGTGAGTAAAAGATATGTTAAAGTATAATATATAAATTTAATGACTCATACTAATTTTTTAATATTATTCAAATTTTTCTGTAAAGTAAACTTAGTGATTATGACTCACTTAGTGATTATTTCAATATTTGCAAAAATAATTAAAACTTACTTTTTGCAAATATTAAAAGCTTTATTAAAAAGAGAAGCATAAGAGAATAAATTTTATAATTGTTACGAAAATATACATTATTAATTATTATTAAATGCTTTTAAAAAATTTTATATAAGTCTTTTATGAAAGTAAACTTCAAAAACAGTTCTTTACCATAAATGTTTTAATTAATCGTGTAATATTTTAAAAAATATATTACTATTGTATTATATGGTAAATATGGTAAAAATACAAATTCTCTGCATATGTATAAAATTTTCGCATCCATTATAATTTTTACTAATTTCTCATGAACAATGAAAAGAAAAATGCAGTAATATAATGATTTTTTAAATTAATCATTTCAATATGACAACCAAAATATACATATTTTTTACAATTTTAAAATGATAACAGTTTTATAATTGTGCAATAAATCACATTTTCATTGAAATAAAGATATTGCGCTTTTTCTGAAGTTTGCAGACATTATTTTTAATTGCCAATCGAAATAAATATTGGTAATGTTAATAAAATATTATTTATTATATTATTTATCCTCAAGAATGAATTACAATGTGTTTTATTTTATATATGTGTTATTT
>JAPDSC010006191.1:19373-32670 GCA_026290005.1 Latrodectus geometricus
ATATATAAATGGTAAACAACCGTCTCGTCCCCATGATTTCCAATATTTATTTACAGACAATTAATTGAATATTTAAATAAACATATATATATTATAAAAAGTGCAAAATTTATTTTGAACTTCATATAGATTCATGTGTTCAGATAAATGTCAAGAAGCAGTTAAAATGCTTACTTAAATTTGTTCAAAATTGAAATTAATTGCTAACTGTAACAGGATACTATTTGTCAGTCTAATTGCCACTCGACAAGAAAAAAAAAACAGTATACAGTAAAAATTATTAATGTATTCTTAGTTTACAATTTAAAAAATTATCTGATTTTAATAATTACAGATGATTAAGTAATTCAACAAAGAATAAATAAATAAAAGATATAAATGGAATATTAAAATCAATTAAAAATTCATTCATTAATTCCGCCGACGGTTAAATGTAAATGTGAAGTCAAATTCGAGTGTATCTCTTAGAATCAGTTGAAAACTTCATTTAATTTAATTTGCTAATGCATTTAAACGTTTAATTTTTTATGAGATCTTTTCATTTAATTTTAATAATCAAGTTGTAGTTAATGTGCTTACTCTTATTGTCTAGTGTTTTCGCTAATTATCATTACCTATGCTCACTTTCACATATATCAATAGATAACTTCGATTTCATTAGATTTGAATATACTGATAATTTATTGATCACTGGGAAACAATCTGTCAAGTCTAGGCTTGTTACAAATATACGTAAGCCTCTTGCATATTTAAGGAATCTATTTAAATTCAGCGGAAGATGATCTGTAAATTCTGTGTTTCATCTCGAACATAATGTTTAAATTTAGTGAACTGCCGATTAATTTTAACATAATAAAATTGATATTTTTAATAGAGATATTTTACTTAGATTGTTTACAAAACAGAGCTGACCCAGAATATTTGGACAAGGAATTAAATTTATAATTGTAATGTATGGATCAGTAACCATTACAGGTATCCACGCTGAAAATTTAATTTATTTGTCTATCTGCAGTCAAATTTTGTACATGGAAGTTAATTGAATGTTTAAATGTTTTATCCATTAATCATGAACTCTTGAAAGTAAACATACTTATTTCAATTACTGGATCGGGAGTGAGCAATAAATTATATTTGTAATAAACATTTAAGAATTGATACATTCATAAAATTTTTCGTTAAATATTAATACATTTAGATATTTTGTTGCAATTAGAAATATATTAAAATTTTTATTTGAACTTATTTCGTATTAGCATCAAATTGTTTTTTGAATTTAACTTAAATTATTATTATTAATTTTCATTTTCATACAAAATAAACTTATTCAATACTTACTTTCACACATCTTATAGTCATTTTATTGCCACTAGTCAATACAATGAAATGTTTTACTCTCCTTACATAATTTTATGACAGATTGTAAAGAATATTGAAATCATAATTTATTTTAGTTATTTTTTATTGTAAATACTAATATTAGATTTATTTACCACTATTAAAGAAGAAATTATCAAGGTAAAATTAATTTATTTCAAAAGTTATTTTAAGATTTTAAAAACGGCCAAAAGGAAAGTAAAGTATCTAACAATAAATTATAAATTTGTAGACATTTGAGATAAAAGAGATAAACATAATGTATTCACATACAATAGTTTATTGTGTTTATGTGAGGCACATACAGTTTCATACCTCAGTATCTTGCTTACTAGGTGTTTGTATGACGGAGAATGGTATTTTCTTCCACTCACATTGAAAAGCACATGCAAACACTTTCAACAATTTTGTACGGCTGCTGCACCTCTTAATTCTTCCATTTGACACATCTCAAAGGTATTCCATAAGATTAAAATCTGGGCAGACCAATCCAATTGGTTCACACTATTATCAACATACCAAACCATGCATGATGTCGCAGCAGGACAAGTGGCGTTATTATCTTGAATATAACAATAATCCAATCTGTAACATTGTTGCAGCTTAGAAAGTATGAACTGTAAATATATTTAAATTGTATACAAGGTGAATTCTAATAAATGTGTCACAAAATTTTACACTTTAAAATCAAAAAGGTTAAATCAATTGTAACCGAATTAATATTTCAACTTTTAAATTAATCAAAATAGTAGGGAATTGGAAAGCTGAAAAATATAAACATAATAAAAGTTGATACATTATTGTCTAAAACTTCAATTTTATTTAAATACTAAAATTATTTTTGAATAAAATTTAATAATTTTTAATATTCTTTCAATTTACTATCAAAATTTTCCATATAATATACTATAATATTATAAATAATATTAAGAATAAAAATAAAAAATGGGATTTTCTGATAATTTTTTTTTTACATTGAAGAAAAACATAATACAATTTTATTTGATCTTTGTTTTCTAAGTTATAATTGTCCACTGATGTCCGATTTATCTGTCGTTAGAAACGAATTCAGCTTCCCATACGTGTCTAGAATAAGAAAACTTTCTATTCTATAATAAAATTCTATCAACTCTTAACAAGTAATTCTTCTCAGCATGTGCTTTTTCACACTTTTCTTCGAGTAAAAGAAATAAATGCTGATGAATAGATCCAAATTTTAACAGATTTTGCTGGATCTCAATTATACTTACCTGTCATTTACAGAATAGAACCCAAATGGAATTATCAGTCAGAAGGAAAGATAGATTATGCTTTTACTTATTCTATTCTTAGACAGACTGTGTTCCATATTTAAAAGTGTTTTATATACAAGAAGAAATTATAATGCATAGAATATAAAACAAATAAATCATTTTGTTAGAATTAGTTGAAAACTTTAAAGTGGTTACAAAACCCTTTTTCTATGGAATTATTATATATATATTTTGCCAAAAGAGATTGTAAAGTATAAAAAAATAATGTGGTATATATAATCACAAAGTACTTAAATTCAGATATTTTAATAACACGAAATGTTATCTGTAAAATTATTTATCTCTTTCAGTTTTGTTATTATATTTTAATCCTTTTATTTAATGAATTTAATGTTTATTAAATAAAATCAAAACTTTTTAAGTCATTCTTCATTGTTGAAGTATATGTTAGCAGAAAATGACATTAAAATAGGTTCCAAAATATTACTAAATATCATAAATATAAAAATATAATTTCAATACATCCTAATAAAAAGCAATTCTAAATGACATTTTAATGTATTAGTTAACATTTTTCAATGTTTCGGTAGATATGATCGCTAACGAAAAGCGTTATAAATGATCTGTGAATCTTAATAGAGAATTCATAGTACACAGTCATCCTGAATTCAGCTCGAATTGTGATTATCAAACAGTTTATTAAAAAACAGTAGTTTTACCAAATCAAAGTGCAATAGTGAAAAAACATTTGTTTGAATTTTTTTGCATTCCTTTCTATTCTTCACGTCTTCTCACATGAAACTGTTATTTACATCTCCATAGCAAAAAGTATTTTATTCCTAAATACTTCCATATCATATTCACTTATCTTTAGCTGTAACTGTCCTCGTGAAGAAACAAATTAAAATTTTCAATAATAAATTTCCAATATCAAGTTCAGAATGCTTAAATAATGTTTGGAAATCATCTACAAATAGTACAACATTCATTATAGCGCTGCAATCAATGAATGTTGCATTCTTCTGAATTTATGAACCATATGATAGTTAAGAAGTGTATCAATGTGGTTAAATTGTTTCTTGGTTTTAGGGCAACATCAAAAATATTTTTGCTATGACATGCTGATATATATATATGAATCTTTAATTTTAAGTATTTATAAAATACACAAATATTCTAATTGTGTTCTCTTCACTTTAGTTTCTATTATAATGAGTATACTCACTGAGGCAGATTTTAAATTACCTTTAATTTGGGTAGAAACATTTAACAAGCATTCTTTTAATGTTTCATCTATCTTATTAATTTTATGTAGAAATTACTATGCTGGTGTAGAGATATAATAATACCTCAAATCTTCGCAGATAATTTATGTTTGAATTATATTCAAAAAATTCGTTTTATTATAAAAAATTAAATTAAATCTCATCATGTAGAATAAAATATTACGTGCATTGATCTATCATCGACAAAAATTTATTTTTTCAAAATTAATAATGGCTAGTAGGAATTATACAACAGAGTTGAAATAAACTACAGAATAAGATTTATTTTATACTAAAAATTAAAGTGTTTGTTAATCACTTTACATTCTTTTTATCACAAAAAGTGGATTTATTTGCAAGATGTATTATAAAATAGACCCTGACCAATATAATGATCTACCAATGGTAGAAGTTGTGTCTACTAATTGCTAAATTGAAAAAAAAATTTCCTGCTGGCAACTTGGATTGTGAGCAGATCCTATAACAGTCAACTTGCTCTTTCAGAAAAAAAAAGATTATTGTAAAGAGATATGTTTATAATTTTTATGACAATTATTACAATTTAAATTATTAATTATATTACAATTCAAATCATAAGTTAAATTTTATGACCTAAAAATGTCATTTTTAATGTCTATGACTACATAATATTTTTGGTTTAATCTATAAATATAATAATATAAAAAAAAATTGAAATATGAAAAATAAAACTATGTTGTTGTTACTCATCCCCCTGGTGCAGGAAAGACCACACCAGATCTAGAAGATCTTGCATAGGGTAGTATGCAGCTTCTTTTTTGGAGAGGAACCACAAGGGCAGAAAACTGACTTAACCTCTGAACACACATGCCATAGGTACCCGTTTATAGGGTAAGCAACAATTTATACAAGGAAAGGACAAAGACAGGATAGAGAGAGAAAATCCATGCCCGAAACGGGATCTGAATCCAGACCTCCCTATCCGCAGTCAGGCATCCTAACCACTAGACAGAGTAGATGGTGGAGTAAAGCTCTAGTAGAAATATACTGATAATACTTGTTGAGAATACTTTATTCTCCTTAAAATTCAGTTTCACTTTGAAATAGTTAAATATTTTATAATTTATTTTCTGAAACTAAAATATCAATGCAGATTATATGTGATAAATATTAACATGTATTTAAAAACATAGCATCTTATAATTCTATAAATCCAATATAATTTATATGCTGGCAGAAAATTTTATTACATATATAGAAATATACTGCAAAATAATTTTATACTCCAGGTGATTTAATTATATAAGCCCGAGTATTAAAATATGCATTTCATTAAAGCATATCTTTATTAATAATGATATTTACAGATAACGATACTAAACTCTTATAAATATTCTAAAAATAACTAATGATAAAATGTTAACTTAAATCAAGATGCAACGAGCAGAAAATAAGTTTTCAATGCACTTCTAAAAAATTTTAAAATCCAATATTGAACGGACTAGTCATTAAATCTTTCCTTTGGGCAAAAGAGATAAATTTCACTTATATTAGTTTTCGAATCTTTCCAAACTTCAATTTTTTTGACAATTTTATGCTGCATGAATATATTGAATTTATTAATAATATTTAAAAAGTAGTGGTTTAAGTCACATAGATTGTGAAATCACATAAGAGTTTTCTTTCCCAAGTTATTTTCATCATTTTGGAAGTAATCATTATGTATGAACATATTATAAAGGTATTAGGAAAATGTGCTTAAATATTATTCCATGAAAAAAAGATAACATATCATAATCATCTTTCTTATAATCTTGTGTGAGTAATAATAGTTATATCTAGTAACTCTCTTTTATATTAGATTCCATATTTCATCATTGTTAATAGGTTATTTTCTTATTATAAGGGTACGCATTGTTGTGAATTGGAATAAGAATATAATAAGTTGTGTCTTTTTTTTCAGCAGTAAAATAAATGTTTTCTTATTTTTAATAATTAGACTTTGTAATTACTTAATAGTTTCTGAAAATCTGAAAAAACGTATGCTGCAGCTAATCGAATGAATCGGTTTTGTTTCAGAATTTCAGTTCAGTTTTAAACCGTCGATATAAATTGGAAGATTAATATGTTTAAATATCTATCTGGATAGAAAAATATTATAGTTCCGGTTATAAAGGTATTTAGGGCATCAGCTACAATTAAACCATTAATTAATATTTGTATCGTTATAGTATAAACTTAAAATTCTTATTTCAATAAACTATAGTTCGCTAAGTTAGTTTGATCAGGGATTTTTCATTATGTATTGAATTTAATTACAATGAATCTGAAAATTCGGAATTTTAAGATTATTATTTGATAGCGTGTGGGGAAATAACTAAATTTATTTCACTTAAACTTTAACCTTAAATATTTATTGATTAAATAAAGATATTTCCATATTTTAGGAAAAATTTGTAGTTATTTTATAATGAAGTGATTTGTAAATATTAATTTCTATCACAGAAAATGAATTATTTGGCATTTTATTACATATCATTAAACATATAATATACATTTCTATTGATTTCATTTTTTAATTTATGAAATATTAGTTTGTGGAAAAAGTAATCCATTATTTTTTCGGTAGACATCTGTAGTGATCGATATCTCGTGAGGTATCTATCAAACAGTTTCAGATTTATGCTCGTTGGAAAGGTGATATTTGACACTAAAATATCCTCTTGCGGGTTTTTGTTTGATTAATTCAGTTACGAGTACAAGGTTTTAAAAATGGAAGACAACAAACAGAAAATTCGATACATTTTAGTTTTTCTCTTGTAACGGCGAAAAAGATAGCCGAGTGGCTAAAATTGTTGAAGGTGTTTATCGTCCTATATAAGACTGTAACAACCAGTTACGAACAATTTTTGTTTCATCGATTCTGTTCGGGTATTTTTGATGTTAGATATGCACCTCGCATGTGGATACAGCATCATCGAAAATGTCTGTAGAATATCAAAAGTGATCGAAGTTAACCGCATGTCAGCAGTCGTAGCTTTGCATAAGACCTAAAAATCTACATGAAAACTGTTTTAAACTTTTTTACATAGCGAATCCAAAAGAAGTTACATAAAGTTCACGTAAAAATAATGGATTTCTTTTCTCCCAAACTAATATTTTTGAATTGAATATTGATTTTGGCAGTAGTTGGTTTATTAAAAATATTTTAATATGATCGTATTTTGCTATTAAAAGTTGAATTTTGATTTATATTTTTGCTGTTAAAAGTTCCTGCATCAAACCCAATTTGTATTGCTCATGTATGTATTAACAGATATGAAATATAACTTTACAACCTTAAAAATTGGCCATGAAAGTGTGTACTTTAAAAGATACTTGATAAGGGATTGTATATCCATGTGTCAATAATGCTTTCACACAACTATTACTAATTTGTACAGAGTGTTTAATTTTAAAATAAACCTCTTGGAAGAATAATCATATGAGGTGAATTGAAATCGATAAAAAAATTTTAAAAATTATGTATCACACATTTATACTTCATAAAGTTCAACATACATTTAATACTTTTTTTATATTTTCAGATTAAGTATTTTCTTATTTTAAGAAGTCTTCCTATTAAAATTATTCTAAAACCTCGTATTTCGTGTGAGAAATACCAATTTTTTATTTTACAAAATTTGATATAAATTGTAAAATAATTTTGGCATTTGCATTCTATTCTGTAATAATTTTTTTTAAAAAAACTTATTTGTTCTTATTTACGAATACACACTCAGATGTGTTATGTTACAAATATATGATGCATTTCACATATTTAAACTTTATCTGGAGTTTCATTAGCACTACAATGTCCTGCTATCAGTTATTTTTCTAATAAAACTTTAAGAATAGGTATTTTTTCTACGGCTTTTTACACTACTAAAAAGATGTTAAACTGTATTCAAAATGAGATTCTCTTAAAAAAACAATTTTTTAAAAATAATTGCAAATATAATTTAAAAAGGCTTTTGAAAAATGAAATTTATTCTAATATCAGAATATAATAAGCATAAAATGGTTTTAATTGTTCCCCTTTTTTTACATAAACAAAGCATTTTAAATTCAAAACTTATTTTCGATAAAATCAAACATTTAATCTTTCAAGATAAATTCAAAAAATCTTAGTAAAATAAATGTTTTAGCTTTTCCAAATTTCTTGACTAAATGAATATTATAACACATAATTTTCTAACTCGTTATTATATAATTCCACTAGGATTAATGCATCAAAAATATTAAACATTTTTAAGTGTTTTCTTATTATAAGTGAAATAGTTATGTAAAAAATCTGAATGTTTAATAACTTTTAACAAAATTTCTTATATTAAAGGTAATTTATCATCATTTATTTATTTTACTTATTATACGTAAATGTAATAAAATTATATGTAGTGATATGCTTGTGTAATTCAAAGCCAGAAAATTGATTAAGAAAACTATTCTTATGAAATAGTTATTAATTGAATAATTTTTAAAATATTAAATTAAAAGTTTATTTCAACATAAGTCAATTTCACAGAAAATGAAATCTCTCATGGAGATGTTTTATTACTGTCTTCAATGGATGTGTAATAAAATTATACTAAAAAATTATTTTAAGCAATTCATGTTATTTTTCCTTTTATACGTCACTAATTTACAAAATCTGTTATAAATGAAAAGAAAAAAATATTGGGAGACTGGAATTATATAAATTATTTAATTGGCATAAAATACTTATATTTTTTAAGGATTTGTTTAATTCAGGTTGCATAAAATCAAGTGAAAAATAGTATGAGAAAGTGTATTTATTGAGCAGCCGCCCAACCTGTCTAGTGGTTAGCGTAACTGATTATGTACGGGGAGGACCTTGGTTCGAATCCCGGCTTGAGCATGGGCGTACTTTCTCTTTCGGTTTCTTGTTTTTTCCTTATATTATGGATGAATGTGGCCCACCTTATATTATGGATGAATGTGGCCCACCTTATATGAATGTGGACCACCACCCTCCATGACTTAGTTCACAGGTGCCCACCGGGTAACAATAAAATGAGCGCAGTTTCTGGCCTTGTCGCGGCTAATGGGCTAATGTACTATACTTGCCCACGAATGCCGCATTGGAAACAAAAAAAAATATTTATTGAACTGACCTAAAACAAAAGATATTTCATTTTGAAATTGTGATGGTAGTGTTGGTAATCAAAACTAATGAGTAAATAATGATATTTAATCTCTCTGCTAAAATTGCTTGTGACTCAATGTAATTTTTGTTTTGGAACTCCACTCACATCAAGATCAAATGATGTGGTTCTTTTCCTTTATAAATTATCATCTATGCTCTTTCACTGTTATGGAAAAGAGAAAGAGATGTTTCATTCATTGGATCTCCTATTCCTCACCCCTACTCTCAGTGCTTATTTTCTTAAAAAATAACGATATTTACAATATTTGTTATTCAATTTTCAGAAACGCGTTAATGTGTCCTCTGTTGTCCATGGATTTTGTTTTTCACAATATGTCGTGCGATCGAAAATCTTTGCAAGATAATGAAAAGACTCCCGACTGAAATATTTAATAACTTTTTATTTAATGGGAGTTTTTCGCCATTCTGTTACAGATACTATTTGATTTAAAAAAAAAAATTATACTACCCTTCGGGATTGAAAGCATGGTTTTGAGAAGCTGTTAGTTTATTTATATTGTTATGTCAACATTTTCATTAAACCTAATATTTCCTGTTTCCCCGCATAAACTTGAGTTTCCTTCTGAATGGACTTTATTTATTACTTGGGTATTTTCTTAATTTAGTATGTTGTATGAAAAGCAAAAATGGGTTCTACTTTGGTTTTCATTGTGTTTCTTTAATATTTTTCTTTCTAGTTGATATCCAGATTATATCTTAAATCTTGTTTAGTAATATGTACAGATTTTGATGTATTAAACTGTAGAAGAATACATAGGGAACAAATATGTTCAATATTAAAGAGAGAAATTCAGTCAAAAACCCCATTTTTATTCATTGGATATTTTGTTATAATGAATAGAAGAAAATTTCTAATTATATATATTTTTACTTATCTAATAAGCCTATAAGAATAGTTTCTGTTCAAAAGAAAACTCCCTCAACAAATGTGGGATATTCGAAATCAGATCCCATAGCAAGTTTTAAGCTATGAAATCATGCAGTTAGTCAACTATAAATTTATTTTAACATCATTAAATTAATTTAAATGGAAAACCCTTTGGAGTGATTGCATTCAGCTTGTACTATGCAAGCAAAAATAGTATAAACAATAAAATTTCAGGAAAAAACAGATAAAAATTTCAATTCTTCCAAACGTAAATGGAGATTTATGATGAAACAGAAAGATGTTTGTTATATAACTATTGTGAAAGATAAATATTGTTAAAAACTTTAAATGCTACCTCAATATTTAAATTAGTTTCACAGATTAATTACATATGCTTATATTCAGGTATTTAAACAAATATTTAGTTAATCCTTTGAGTGCACATTTATTTGAATATATATTTTTTTTTTTTTTTTTTTTTTTTTTTTTTTTTTTTTTTTTTTTTTTTGCATTTAGAGCACATTTAATTTTTTGGGGTACAGAGTAATTTGACAGAGACGAAGACAAAAACAACATTGCACATGCACGACTACGTTTTACAATTCAAGTTTTCCAACGTATCTATTTAAACACAGTTGTACGTAAGTTCTGCTATTGTTGCTTTTAACTTAATCCAAATTGGGGTTTCTACCATCAATTCCCCACAGTACTTTGAATATCTGTCCAATTTTAAAATATTACAATTTTTAAAATCAAAAAGATAATCAGCCAATTAAAGTGAAAAACGACAATATTTTCTAGTGTATTAAAATTGTAGAAGCCTCTAAACACGTCTTGGGAATTAATATTATGCAATGCGATTAAAAGCAGTAATTAACATCGGAAGCTTTTACTTAATTCTTTAGATTTTAATTATTAAATGAAAAATAATATTTCCCTTAAAATATTCTGTTTTCCTTAATGTTTCATTTGATATACAATGATGATTAAAATAACTCTAAATATTGTTTTTAATGATTCCGGGAATAATTCAAAATATTTTTAGATAAAAATTACCCTTTCTAAATATTAGGAATAATTTTAAATGTCATGGATATAAATTTGGAATCATTTTAATGGGATGAATATCATTTTTATAAATATTTCCTTATTACCTTGCAAATTACATAATCTAATAATTATATATGCTTTATTGAGGAATGAAAAGAAGTTTTAAAAAGACTTAAAAATATGGAATTAAATTAATTTCATTTCCATTTACTTAGGGAATATGATGTGCTTACTGATTTATTTGATGAGGAGAATAATTTTAATAGATTGGCATGAGAATTACTAATAGAAATTAGATAATTTCTAGAAGTTTTGTTAATTAGACTAAGAAAGTTCACTCAAAATTTTTCAAATGAAGGTGATGCATTTCATTAAAAATTAGCTAAATTTTAATAAATTTTGCAAAATTATTCTTTAAATATTATTAAATGAAAAAAAATATATTTTCATATATTGATAAGAGAAATTTGTTATACTCTTCAAGGAAAGTTTATTGTTATACTCCTGTTATGCAAAAGACGATTAAAATCATTTTTACATCAAGAATCTTTTCTTGAAAATTTGATACAATTTTATATTTTTAATTGCTAAAACGCATTCATTGGAAATTTATAATTTTAATTTCTGCCATACATACATCTGAAATTAATGTGAAAAGAGATTTTTTTTTTGATTGCTTAAATTATTTTTCGAAACGTTTTGATAAAAAATCGCTATTCAGGTTCTTTACATCGCATAAGTAAACATGAATTATGTTCAGAAATCAAAGTACATTTAGCAGAAAAACTATACCTATTCATATTAATTGACACAATTTTATAAAAATTTATTAACAATTTCATAAAAAGATTATTATAAAAGCGTTTTTCGAATGAAAAGATAAAATGAATTGTCTAATGCTAAACAAGAATAAAATTTACCTGCATAATTCTATGTAAAATATACTGCTAATGGAATGTTTTCATTTTTTTGTTAAATTCGATAAAATTACACTATATATTCTTTATGTCAAATTTTAATTGTGAAATATGTTTTAGGGAAAAATTTAATATATGCCTTTATAAATACATTTTTATACTTAATATATAAGAAGTACCAAGATGATTGATGCTGGGAAATTGATTGAGATATATAAGAATGTATATATATTTCCAATGGTGGGCATTGGGTAATTAACCCTTTTTTAGCCACAACAAGGTCCGAGACTGCCACTCATTTTTTGTTACCCGGTTGGCTCCTGCGAACCAAGTATGGAGGCGAGTAGTACTACCCACGCCACACCACCACAAACCCGTTTATATGGCTGGCGACATTCATCCATCATCAGGAAAAAGAGCAAGAAACACATAGGAAGAGAAAGTACATCCATTCCCGAGACGGGATACGAACCCAGGTCCTCCCCATTCGTAGTTAGGCATTCTAACCACTAGATAGGTTGGGCGGCTATATATGTTTATATATATATATATATATATATATATATATATATATATATATATATACATACATAAATACATATATAGCCACTCAACCTGGAATAAATTTAAAAAATCAAAATTATTTCTATAGTTAATTTATTTACATTTTAATAGGGGATAGTAGAAAAAAATATTTTTGCATCCAATTATTTTTGGGTTGAACATATTTTAATTGTTTGATTGAAGTGAATTTTTTAATTTAACCATTTCAAAAATTTGTGTACTAAATTCATATATAGTTAATTTTATTCTCTAAAAAATTATTTTTCTCCAAGAAAAAATCAGTATAATCCTTGACATTTTCTCAACTCTGAAATTTAATGATTTTTCACTTTTTTCCTGGATTGAAATTGAGGGAAACATTCAATAATGTCTTGCTCTAGGGTGTGAGGGTGACTATTACTTGGTTCATGCTTTAAAACGACTTAGCAGAAATTTATATATTTTTCTCTTGCATAACATTTTGCGTTTATTAAAAACTGATTGAAAGAAAAATGGCGTATGTCATAAAATTTCATATATTTTCCAGCTTAAGCCTTTCAATGTTTGTTTTTAATAATCTTGTTTCCGAAACCTCGTATGAAACATTAATCGTTATTTGTTCCATAAATTTCTGTTTTTAATTTTAATAGAGATTTTGCGAAATTACATGTTTAAATTTCTGTCCGAAATTTAAATTGATATCTAACTTTGTTAATTTTGAATTTCTGAGTTTTAATTCATTAAATTAATATATATATATATATATATATATATATATATATATATATATATATATATATATATATATATATATATAT
>JAPDSC010006203.1:0-10089 GCA_026290005.1 Latrodectus geometricus
TAGATATATTTAGTCGCTATATTAATAATTGCTAAGAAGAGTTATGAAAAACACTAATTAGTTGTACTCAATTAGTTTGGACACATTAAATAAATGAATTAATGTTTTTAGTATGATTGATGAATTTGTGTTTCAAGAGTTTTTAATGGCAACATTATATAAACGGTAATTTACTAAGCACTTAAAAGGAGAGACATAAATTTCTATTCGTAAGTTACAATAAATTATTACATTTATTGAAAACAACATTTACGCATTAAGTAGATGTGAAATTATAAAATATCCTTTATAAAGATAAAATCAAATACCTCTTAGATATCCTACAAGAACAAAGTATTTAGAGAACAAAATCAAAGATTGTGACATTTTGTGATAAAAGCTTTCTTTACGTTTTGCCATTTACTTAGAAGTAATGTATAAAAATTTTTGCTTGTAGAAAGACACTATTATCATCTAGATTATTTACTTGGAGACATTTCCCAATAGATTTGTAATAATAGAGTAGATGCACTTGAATCAAATAAAGTTCATTACATTAAGTGGCATGCCATGAGATCTTGGAACGTTTTATCTACTTCATTCATCGAAAATTGTTAGAACAAGTAAAAGAAATCTCATATAAATGTTTTATTGTATAATTATAACTAATAATATTGCTTTAATGTTATTTTAAGTATATTGTATAACATATATGTGGTCAGAAAAATTATTTCATTCCTATTAAATAAATTTTATGTCATTTCCTAGGAACTGAATTTTATATAATTTTATTATGAATGCTATAAAATAAAATTATTTCTTTTATCTAAAACTATTGAAATTTTTGTATTTCTTCTAAATTTTAATTTAGGAAAATAAATAGGTATAATTTCTCAATAACGGTTAAAGCCTTAGTGATTTGGTACCATCAATTTTCAAGTATAGGCTATTAAACTTAAAAGCTCCTGATTCATATGCAGGGTAAATTGTATACCCCCTTTGTAGCGTTTTATAAAAAAATATGCTTGAGTCCTTGTGTTTCGATATATATTTTGAAGGTAACGGAATGGCCTCCATTATTTTGAGTTAAGACAGCAGAGATTTGTCACTGATGATGATTGCCTTGTTTATCTTGCATTGTTTTATCTTTTATTGGTATTTTACATATAAAGTATTGTATAGATGCAGGATTCTTTTCAAAAAACTTCTCATCATGGTTTACATTGGGGTGAAGAAACTCAAAAATATAATACTTTTTGTACAATTTTTCTTTTGAGTTCTTTTTTTTGATAATATGAATAATATGATACGAACATATATTTCCCTAGGAGAAAATATTTTAATTCTTTCAAGATTTGCGTCTTCTTGTCTTTTATAAATGGTTAAAGTGGGTACAATTCCTATAATATGTTTTTTTTTAATGATATATTAAGGCAATACTTATTTGATTCATTTCCTCAGTAAGGAATCGAAAAAGTATTGATAGTTACACAGGTTTGTGCAGATTTATAAGATATACGATCTTACTTAGGTTTATATACTTAAATTCAACTTACAAATTGTCTTCCGTAATTATATGTGGATTGTACACACACAGCCATTTAAAAATACATTGATTTTTAAAATTAATTACTAACAAACGTGATCATTATAACTTCAGTTATATTTTGAATTTATAAGAAGCATTTTAGAATACATAATCAGTATATTCCTAAATTTCTGCCACTTAGGGATTTTCACCATCATCAATCTCCAATGGATCTTTGGAAAAGCAAGGGGTGGAATTAATTGCAACTTATACCGAGAGGCAGCAGACAGGTATACCATCGTCGTACAGAAGAAGAGTGGTTTCATAATTTATAACCAGAACACCTCAGAGGTATCATTTTACATAGAAGATTTTGCGAACATGACGTATTTTATGTGTCTCAGCCACCACATTAACGAACACGACGAATCTTTATTTATGTCAAAAATATTACTCATTACCTTCTGGTAATGAGAATGATGTCCTTCGCAATCAGGAGTATATAAGCGGCCATTTAATTAAAATTTAGTGTAATAGGAAATATTGCACCTCTTTAATACTTCGACACTTAAGTATACAAATAATTAATTTTCCTTGTGCAATTTTGATGATACTAATTATTTCTGCATTATATATACTATATAATATACACATGTTAGGTGACACCTGTTATATTATAAAATAAATAAATGTATGCTCCTATTTATAATATAAATCAAGCGTATGGCTTAGAATGATGACGAATTATTGACCTATGCCTTATATTAGTCTAAAATAATACATGCTTGTTCGGACTTTCGAGGGTCAAAGCTTTCAGTTGAAAACATGTTAATAATTTCTATAGAAAAATTCTGATTTTGAAAATAACGATAATAGTTTTTTAATTAGCTTTGTTGAAAACACGGATTTGTGCCAGAAAATGACGTTTTATGTATAGATCAGTTAACAAATTGAAAGATGCATGGAAAATTTGTAAATTCTCTTCAATTAAAACACCATTAAGTACTGAAAAGGGGGTACTTTTCATCCGCTTTCAAATGAATTTCCTATAGGTATTGTGTAGTGAATAACATAAACGCTAACTCAGTTCAACTCAGCAGCTGTAACGATAATGCTATTTCAAAAATTAAAAAAAAGTAGCAATTATCGTAATTCTTCTTAAAAAATTTTACTAAGGCCATGTAGAAAGAAAGGGAAGATCAGATGACATAGACATTTTTTCCACAACCAGCTCTTACGGAAGGTGAAAATTTTAGTTGAAACAAAGTAATTACATATTTTCATTTTTGAATCAAGAAGACTTACGGAATGGAATGAAAATTATATTAAATAGATTACGTTGAAGTATACGCAAATTTATAGGGATTTTAAATCTAATTTAAATAAACTATAACACTGTAATCACAAAGTTGCAAATTTAAACAGATTTTATTTTAAGATAGCCATTGAGCAGTATCCAAATATATGTTTCGTTCCAGTCGCTTACTGCTCTAGCTCGGAAATATTGGGGAGAGATAAATACTACAAAAACTTAATTAACATGAAATATTTGAAAAACATGCGAATATTTTCTATAATTAGGATACAATGCATGTAATAATATTATATGTTACTGTATCATTTGTGTACGTAATTTTAAGACATATAACGATGTAGAAATTAAATAGATATATTTAAGTAATCAAATGGAAGACACTTCTTAGCTCTCCATTTCCTTCACAAAATAAATGAAAAATCTATGAAAAAAATTAAAGTAATTTTTTATGAGATTACTTTTTAAAAATAGATTCCAAAATGTTTTATGAAATCCTTATAATAAAAAGTTTTATGATTTATAGCTGGAGGTGTATTTCTATTATACTTTTGATTTATGAACAAATTAAAGTTAAAGTTTTCTTACAAGATTCATTTTAAAAATAGTTTTCTAAGTTTTATGAAACCTTTAAAATAGGAAGTTTTGTGATTTATAGCTGGAGGTGTATTTTCATTATTCTTTTGATTTAAAAAAAAAAAAAACGTAATGAAAAAGACAAGAGTAATCAAGACTTCAAATACAAGAAATAATATAAACAGAACATGTTTGTTCAGTAAAAGACTGTGGACAGATTTAGTCTTTTCTGGACTTTTTCGATTATTGCAGAAAATCTTCTACAAAAGTTTTAGTTTCCCTTGGGAGAGTTATATTGAAGTATATTTCAAATGGTCTTAGATAAATTGAGGTCAAAATCATAAAATACTTCACCGAGTAAGTAATTTCAAATTAATTTTTCAAACTGTATTATCACATTTTTTTTAAATGAAATTGATTAGTAGTTTCTACATGTAGTTTATTTTTGTTAAAAATCAACCGATTAAATATACCAAACTTTTAGAAATAATACTAAAGTGTTATTGATTACATCTTAAGTAAAAGAGTAACACATATTTGTTTTATTAAAATGTATACTGATTAAGCACTATTTAAAATAATCCCTTTAGACCTTGTTAATGGTTAATTTGAATATGCAATATAAATAGACTTGACATAAGATCACTTATATTATGTCTTGAAAAATATGCTGAAAGTTTCAAAGAATTTATAGATTTTGAAATAAAATAAAGTGATAATTTTGAATTTATGAAGAAATAAGAAAAAATTAACAAAATATTTTTTATTTATTATGTGTCTTAAAATTCTTTGTTTCTAAAGTCTTAAAAAAAGAAAATGTATGTTAAAAGAAAATGAAAAAAATTAAATATGAATCTTAAAGGAATTGATCAACCGTTAAAGCTTATAAAAATATTTCCCATGAAATGTATTTAATTGAAGAACCTTCTGATAAATCTTTTAGTACACTAAGGATATTTTTTATTCACAGTGATTATGTAAATTGTTTACATCCTTAAAATAATAAATTTTACAATGCTTTTTATTCTCGACATATTTCATTGTTTTGTTTGAATTTAAGCTTGGTACTTTAGAATTCTTACATATAGATTATCAAATATTAAAGAACAAGTACATTGCTTATATATACTTGTTGTTGGCATATGTGTGTTTAAAAAACTAACTTGTGCATAAACCTTTTTTCAAATAATTTTCGTGTGATAAATTTGTATAACTTGATTCAATAGCTAAATCTGGGACTAGATGCCTTATCTTTTACCAAGTAAGCTGTCAGCAAAGAAATCTAATGATAGAAAATGATGCTATGAATGAATTCTCAAGCAAGTTTTCTAGACTTTTCATTTTTCTTCCTCCTAAGAAATCTTTATAATTCAAATTCATGAAGTGATAACGATTAATATGTTTTTAAATATTTGTGAAAACAATGAATAATTTCATATTTACACATTTTCAAAATTTTCCATTATTTTAAGTTTTAAGGAAAATTATTTTTAATTTGAGCATTTAAAAATGAAATTAACATTTTTAATTTAAGTTACAAAATTTGGTACTTGTGTATCCGAGCCATTATGTTTGCGAAGCTTGATGATTTCTTATTACAAGCATTAATATTTGTATTATTTATGATTAAATATTAATTGAAATATAATGCTCTTAAATATTCCTTCTAAGTTATTTTATATTCTGGGAAATACTTTTGAAGGAAATCCTATCCCAAATATGGATAGGAAATCCTATCCATTTTTGTAATAGCTAAATGATGGTAGAAATTGTCATGGTTGACAGATAAATCGTGGTATCGAGATACCAAAAATTAGTGTAATTGTTATCTATAGAGAAATAGTCTATAGAGAAATGGATTCTTTAATATCCAAATGACTGAGATGTGATAGAAGTTCGATTACTTTTGTGAAATATAATTAAAGTGATGTTGAGATGACTATTGTTGATTTCCGAGAAGACACAGTGAAGTGATGTCAGAAGCTAGCATTCTATTATTTCAATTCTATTATTACTATCTGCTAAATTATTTACATAGACATTCTATTACATTATATAAAATGAAAATTTCAATTAATGAATAAAACATCATATAAAAATTAAAACAGTTTGAATAAAAATTTTTATTAAGTGATGCCAATTACTAATTTCTAACAATTTATTGGAGTTTTTTTATTGTAATTTATTTCTTAGACTTGGAAACAACATGTACTGAACATTAAAATGCAATTATAATAATTTTCCTTCACTGTATAAGCTCCACTTTTTAAAACTTAAAGCAATGAACAAAAACTATTTAAACTAATTAAATTCACTATGAAATATATAGTGATTAATAAGTATTGGTTAGGAGAAAACATAGTATCCTTTTATACACATATTTTATGTTTAAATTATTCATTATTGTAGAATTAAAATCGAGTTTTTTATCCTTATTTAATAAATAAATTAAAATCATTTCAAATACTAAATTTATAAATTATTTATTCAATAAGTAGATCAATAAACGAATTCTACTGTATTTTATAATTGTGTATTAATTATATTCCTGTAAAAATTAATAATCAATTGATTTAAGGAAATACCTTAATTTGACGCCTTTTAAATATCTGTTATTTTTAATTTAGTAATTGTTTGCTCAGAAAAATTATTTCAATTTTTTTAATATTAATTACCTTTTTTTGAAATTGAAATCTTTTTTACTTTGGACTTATGTTATAAATTTTAATTCTAAATAATTATAACTTATTTTAATGAATTCTCTTAAAATAAGATTTGTTTAATAAAGCAAAAAAAAAAAAAAAATTCTTCTTGGGAATTTCTTTTTTTACTGTCAAAGTTTCGACTAAATTTCTGGGTATAAATCTTATCCATTTTACTAAGAAGTTAAATTTTTTTTATCAGTTTTAATAAATTTTAGTTACTTAATAACTATAACTTATTTTAAGGAATTCTCTTAAAATAAGATTTGCTTAATAAAGCAAAAATAATTTCTTTTTGGGAATTTCCTTTTTTATTATCAAAGTTTAGACTAAATTCCTGAGTATAAATCTTATCCATTTTACTAAAAAGTTAAATTTTCATCAGTTTTAATAAGATATTTGTACACCCGAGGAATCTCTTGCTTTCCCGAAATTTCGTAAGCAATGAGTTGTGGAGGAGTATCTATTGAGGTAGATGCGTCCAGCTCAATAAACAAACATGCATGAACTTTTAATTTTAAAGACTATGATCTTATCTAATCATAGAGCATTATCTAATAAGATAATGCAGTATGCTTATCTTATAAGATAATGCTCTATGATTTTCTTTGGTTTCTGAAGTTTATAATTTCAGCTTAACATATTATTGGAGTAACAACTCTAAATTTTAAACCTATCATCTTTATATAAAATTTTTTAAAGATAAGTATTCATAAATATGTGGTAAAACAGTTTTCATATGTTGAAACAGGAAAGATTTAAAATGCATTCTTTTTTTGATATAATTGTAAGAATAACAATCAATAAATATCTTTATCAAAATGATGTTAATTTTATAAAATTAAAAAAAATTCTCAGAAAGAAAATTAAAATAAAAACTTTAATTAATACAAAACTAAGCATTTTTCAAAGGAGAAATGGAAAGAGCATTTAATGTTATCAGCTATTTTTTCTATTTTTAACAGCTTTTATGATCAAATATATATAAAAATGGTGTTTGTTATTCCTTTGATAAACTATTTAATCTTTTTCTTCCATGGCTAATAAATTTGTTATTTCATTAATTAGCCATTATAAAAATATTTCCTTTGTTTAATTCTGGAATGTTAAAGATAAACTTTATTTTTTTCGATGATATAAATAAATATCTTTCCTTGCAGTATGCTTGTCAATGCATTCTTCTAGAAAAATTTCTTTGTCTTATCTCTTCCTTCAGTTTGGAATTATAAGGATACTCCATAAGCATTCTTCTTTTTCATTGCTTCCATTTTTAAATTTCTAGAAACTAACAACAGAGTTTAAAATGATATTTACAATCCTTAGTACTTCTTCGTTTGTTTAGTTACTCTGTTACTTCCACTTTTTTTATTAGTTTTAGGAAAGTAGAGGAGTTTTTTTTTTCTTGCTATAAAATCATTCTCTTAGTTAATTTTATAATGTATAAGATATAAATAATTTTAATGTCAGTATGGTTATTTTAAAAATAAATAGTCTTTTATTTTTTTGAATAATTTTTTTTGACATTTATGAAAATTTCTCATTTGAGATTAATTTTTTTTCATAGTGTTCAACTTCAATATTGCTAAATAAACTGTAAATATACTCAGATAAGGGATTTTATATTTTTCTGTTCTCACTAGAGCCAAATATTCAACTCATAATTGTTTCTTTATCAAATTATATCGAAATTTACAACACTATTACAACTTTTATGTGGATTTATTATTGTACTGATTTATTGTAAAACAATTAATTTTTATAATTAGTAGACAAAATTTGGATTAGATTTGCTACAAATTATAAACATATCTAATTTGATTTATATATTGTTGAATCTTGTAGATTAGGGCTTTATCTGGTAACACTATTTCTATCACAATAATTTTGACTTTTTAAACATAAAATTTTTAAATTTAAAAGTAATTTAAATATTAGATATTTATAAAATTTAGTTCACATTTAATTATAATAATTAATAATTACCTTTTATTTTAATTAGAAAAAGAAGTATTTGAGTTATTAAACTAAATACAGAGTAAAATCTTAAAGAGAAATTTTTTGTCGTGTATCTAGATTAGTCAAAATTATATTTTTCACATTCTAGTTTAAATTTTTTTCAACGAAATTAAATTTTTGTTACTTGAAAATGCTTTGTTAATAAATTATGATATACTTGATGAATAAAATAAATATGTACTTATAAAGAATCTATAAATAATTATTTATTTTTTAGTAGTATTTAAAATGTTACTTTTAAAAAGTACTAGTAGTTTTTGTTCTCAAAATACATCAATATTACTTACATGCATTTGTATGAAAAATTAGGCACATACACACAAATGTGTGTATGTGCCATGTATGCTAATGAAGTTTATTTATCTGAACTATTTAATTATCCTACGATATACAAATATTTATGAATTACATTTCTACAATTTAAATTCAAAAGCATTGTAAAGAAAGAATTTTTGAAATCAAAATATTTTGCAGCGGAAGCCAAAATTTCTCTTTATATTTTTATCAATTTTATAGAAAGTTTTTCTCTTTGCAAGATTAATTTTAACTTCAAAACAAGTTAATTTAATTCGAAGACTTGCTTATAATTTAATAGCAAAATAATGTTATTAATAACATATTTTACACTAACCATCATAAAATAATTTAATTACCAATGAGACCCGTTAAATAATTATTGCATTGTAATTAAAATATAAATAAAATCCTTTTTCAAAACAAATTCCTTATATATATCACTATCCTTATTTTAATAGACAAACAGCCAAAAATACATAAAATACAATAATATTGATATTCTTAAGCTTAAAAAACTCTTTGAATGCAAAAATGTCAGAAAAAAGTACATAAGAATTACTTTTTATCCATAAATTTTGTATGACAAGAGCCTTTAAAATAGAAGGATCTCACTAACCACGTACTTCGGTAACATTAACCTTCAATTTTTATAGTTGCATTTTTTATTGCAATTGTTCCTCAAATTCAGGATATATATATATATATATATATATATATATATATATATATATATTAATGAAGTTAATACTATATATATATATATATATTAATGAAGTTAATACAATGTATTAAGTCATCTCTATTTGAAAATGTATAAAGATTTCTTAAATGCGATGAAAAATGAAAATTTTGTATTTATTAATCGCAATGCTTTTTATTTAACGTTTTCACGTATTAATTCATTCATTTTTTTTTAACTATTTTTTATAAAAAAAATAAATAAAATATGACGATTTAAATAAAAATTTAAAATAAAATTTGATTACTGGTATAAAAATGAAACTATATATAAATTTTTGAAATTTGTTATGAAAGTTCAAAATATTTTTATATATAATAAGCAATTACTAAAATATGGTAAAAACATTTTTTGATACATAAGTGATAATTTACTAAAGAAAAATAACACAATCTTTCAATTTTATAATAATTCATATGTGGTCAAAACTCAAAAGAAGTGCAAAATGAGCTGAGATAATCAATTTTATTTTTAAATATGACATTCAACACTATTGAACAAATTTCATCAAAGTTTTGTGTTTGGTTATGACTCAGAGGAAGGCGTAAAACTGCTGACATCCCATAAATTCAAATCACATGCTATAAATTTTGTCATGGCTGAAATGATTCCAATTTTCTCAAGACATTTTAAAAATGAGAAAGATACTTATAGGGTATTGATTTCTGTAAACTATGGAGTGGAATTTATCTTCCTTTCAAGGGAAAATGAGCTTTCAGTTTACTAGGTTTAATATTTTAACGGTATTACAAATATTTGTTGAAAACTTTTTTGAAGCAAAAGTACTATCAAATATTACCTGTTAACTTTAAAAGCTTGTGTTTACTGTTTTTTTTGCTATATTCTATATCGCATTTTAAGGTCTATCTAAATCTTTTACTATAATAATTATATATTTTAACCCCTTAACCGTCTGGGGTTCGGTGAAGAAAGTGCTTCG
>JAPDSC010006216.1:0-11310 GCA_026290005.1 Latrodectus geometricus
AAATTTAAGCATAAAACTTTTTTACATGAATTCCCTAGAAAGAAATACTAAAAATTTTCTTTGTAACACTCGGTAGTGTTTTCTATAACGCTAATGAAGGAAAAAAATATATTTTGCGAGTAATTCACTCTGTAAAATTTCTTTCCTTGATACCTGTATCTTCTTTATACTCGAAGAGGGGAACAGTAATTAACACAGCCAGGTTTATCTTTTATAAATTTTGAATTATTTTTTATTAATAGAAACCCAACATGAAAACAAATGCGCAATTATCCTTGAAGAGCAAAAAAAGTATAAATTTTTTTTATGAAAAGCTTTAATATTTTTCATTTTTGCATAGAGTTTTTTTTGTTTTGGGTTAAACTAAAAGTGATAACTTTGTATCATAAGAAAGTTGCTCACGTTTTTAATACAAAATATTTATTTACATATTTAAATTATAAATTTTAAATATTTAATCATTAAATAAAAGTTTGAATATTTAAATAATTTCGATATATTTTAAAATTTTTCTAATAGTAACTATTTTATAATATAAATTCTGTTAGTAACTATTTCTTAAGATAATTATTTCATAAACAAAGTTTGCTTTTGAAAATAACTACTTCATAGTTGATATTAGAACAATAAACTTTTCTTGTTGTAAATTTTAATTTGCAGGAAAATACCCCCAAGCATTTTTATTAAGAAGTTTTCAAAAATCTGCAACATTATTAAAGAACCTGATAAATGTATATATAGTTACAAATAATTATATCATAAGTATTAATAAAACGAAACACTCATACTTCCCACTCACATAACCGTACAACCTTTCCTTGAAATACCCAAAAAACAATTGTTGCAGCCAAAATCAAAATATCTGAATCTCTTTATTCACCAATTTAAAATATGTTTCAATATTTTCCTTGCAATAACTGAATTTATATAAGTGATTTCGTTATTTAAATCTAAATATTAAATAGTATTATACATGAAAATATAATGAAATTTAAAATAATTTTAAATGAAATGCGTAATGGAAATTATAAAATTTTACTGTGCATATGACTAACAAATTTTATGCATATAATGATACAAGTTCAAAATGTTTTTTAAAAAATCTATACGTTTTGTAAAATTATATCACATTTTGTGCTTATATATTTTTTAACATGTTTTCCGTACACTTTTACGTGTAGATTAAAATTCGCAAAACATTTATTATAGAATAATTTTTTTGTTAAGATATGTGTGTAAACAGTGATTACTCAACAAAACCTTTCTCCTCTAGATAAATGATTAAGATATCATAAGGGTATTTAAGTTTAGTTTATAAGTTGACAGTATATAATAACATATATTTATTCAACGAAATACTTGTGTTGTTTAAGTTATTCATATTTATAAGATTATAAACTGATAGATATTCAACGATAACGTTCATCAGAAGTTAATAATTAGAAATGAAATTTTATTATATTAGGTAAATCGCAACTTAAGAATTACAAATATTTGCCCCATAAAGTAGGCCGAATTGAAACGCGAGCATTATATGTGAACACGCATGAATACTTAAGTTTATCATCATGGTATGTTAAGGAAACTTTTATAGTTCATGTTCAGAATGATAATATTAAAATATAATATGCAGGCTTACTTTGGAAACGAGAACTTTGGGTATTAGATGACTGCAGAGTCCCTGTTTCATGTAAAATAATCCAAGTAAATAAAATAATGTACACATTATATAAACTATTTTATTAATCATTAGTATTGTTTTAATACTTGTAATTCGAACTTGAAATTCGAATTAAGCAATGCCTTCTCTAAATCACCAATTTATATCCATTTAATTTTACCCCGTGAATATCATTATCTTTTAATATGTGCAAAATACTTATAATTGTAAATATTTAAATTTTAGAATCCTACATAAGTAAAATAACTAAAGTGTGAAAAGATGTGTATTTTCGTTATACATATAAGTCTATAACATGAATACGTATTATTTCTTCATTTTACTAATATACATATTCTTTGTCAGTAAATTTATCAAAGTATTGCGCGGAACACACATAAGAAAAAATAAAACATCTAATATATTTTAGCTCTCATCACTAATATAAAACACAAAAGTTATCAAGTAATCGAAATATATTTACTTATATAACAAATAGTGATAAAAAAATTACATTATTCTGCGTGAATATATTTAATTTATTAAATATATAATGTTTTATTATATTTTTTAAGTCTTATTTATGACAAAACAGTTAAAATATTTGATGAAGAATATTGAAAATGTGCTTAAAATATCATTTAGCATATTGTAATTTAAAAATAATTGTTATTTAGCATATTGTTATTTTCATTCCACAATTTTAGTCATTCTTGGCATAAGTAACTCATGTGAAAAAAAATTTGACGTTTGCATTTGTTGAATTTTGTTATCTAAAAAAAAATTCAACACGATACTATATAAAGCAGTCTTTAGTAGGACATTACATACAGACTCGATCAAAACGCCTTTATTTGGGAAAGTAATAGTAATTTTTTAATATTTTTATTATTATATAATAAGTATTACATAATAATAAAAATATTAAAAAATTACATAATTACCTCTTTTTTATTTTAAACATCTGTGTCATTTTATATTTTTCTGTATTTAATTTTTTAAGTCGTATAACTAAATTATGTTTTATTTCATCATTGTTCATATTGTTTGTATCAGTTACTAAATGTTTTACACTTTCTTTGCACGTTTCTATTTTTCGATTTGATCTATTATATGAAGAGAAAGTGGAACAATATTTGGCATGATTTTGTATACTTTAGTTTAATTTATTTTCATTCATTTCTTATTTTTGACACTATATTTAAACATTTGGAAGTAAATCTCTTCAATCTTCTACCTCTATTCTTCCAAGTAGCAGTTGAATGGTTAATGTTCTTCCATTCAATGCAACAATTCATGGATTTGATTACTAATCATAAAATAGATGGTTGTAGTAGTTTTTGTTAACTCACTTTAAACAGTAAATTTCTAAAATTAGCCACCATGTTCAAAAAATGACTTCAAAGGGATAAAAAAGAACCGAACTCATCCCTTAGACAAAACGATGGGATATTTTTTTATCTTCGTAACATCTTTTCTTAGTATTTTAAATAACAAATAGCTATTTTTAATTTAAAACTTCGATAAAAGATATGGTTTATTTTATTTTATCATGATATGATTTTTTATTAAATTATTTCGCAAAACCAGCTTTCTAAAACCATGTAGTACATATTTTAAGGCAAGTTTATACTTAAAAATTTGATTCCATAATAATTTGAACTAAACCATATAAAATGACATTAATAAATTTCAATCATTACGAAATAAAATTTCTAAACTCTGTTGATTACAGTAACTTGGAAACTTTCATTAATATTAAATTTAGATTGTATATTTATTTAAAAAATTTAATTTTTGTGTATACAAAAGTTATTCCCAGATTTTATATCATAGATTCTTATGTATTATGTCATCGAAACATGAAGGATTTTTCTTTCAACTATAGAACAAATAGAAATAATACTCACATTATTTATCTCATATGTTTATGAATGCATGTTTGTTATGGATCATATGTTTATGAATAAAATGGAAAGTTGAAAAACGTCATAAATTTCTCAGATAAGCTTACTTGTAGTTATAAATAATAATTTGTCTTAGTTAAAATTCCTAATACAAAAGGTCATATAGAAATGCTTTTAAATTATAAAATTAATTATTTCGCATTTATATTATTTATTATTGAAACATTCTTAATTAAATATAAACTTTACGTAGTTGTACATAAACTCTCACAAGAATAAAATAAATCAATGCAATTTCTTTCTATTTAAAATAAGTTATTTTAAACTAAAAAAATAATGTCACTGATAGTACGCGTAAGAGTTCTGAAAAAAATTTGTCAAAAATTTTAAGAAGAAAATAATTTTGAATATTATTTATTCAAGGTTTATCAAAAATATCTATTTTCTTTTCTTTTCCTCAACTAGTTGTAAACTTATTTTAAAACCCCTAATCAATGATCATAGTTATTTTTTTCTAATTTTTAAAAAAACTTTTAATTAGCTAATTTTCAATTCAAATGTTAGTAAAAAACATTCTTTTATCATAAAAATTTTGTTTCATATTAATTAGAATTCATTTTTTTTATTTCTTGATTACAACTTACAAACTTTTTATTATTATCATAAAAAGATTTTAAGTTATATAGTTAATTGTTTTAAGATATTGTTTATTATTTGTAATATTATATTAGTATAAATAAAATACTTAGAAAATATTTATATTTTCTTAAAAAATAAGTAAATGTTATTAAGAAAGCCATTTGGTCTATCGCAAAATGTTTTTTAAAATTGTTAAAGCATTACATTAGTAATTTTATTTTCATATTATTTTTGATTGATATTAAAGGTATAAAGTTTTAGACTTTACTAATTAAAAAAAAATTAATTAATATTTCTTACAATTTTTTCACAATTCTGAAACTTAACATTAGTCTAATAAAATGTATAAATAATTGGTCGTGAAATCTATATTATCCTGATGTTCCTAAGACATTTCTACGCAAAAGTTGAAATCCAATAACTATTATTTTTAAAAGGATATAAAAGAAACATGTACGTAAGTACTTGCAATTTCACCTTACACCCAAATGCGATTTTATCATCTATATATTTTTTCAAACACTGAATCATTTATGTTAGATGTAGTCTTCGGAAATTGTAAATATACAATGAATTATAAACAATAAATAATATCATTTCTATAAATCATAACTTTCAAGCAATTAACGAATGGTTATCGCCATAAATTTTGTTCTACTCAAACTTTTTGCAATAAATTTAAGAAATTGCTTAGTAACGTGTATAGATTAGTTATATGCATAAGTAAAACATGTTTGTTTTTAGAATTTCTTCAGGAGTTTATTGAATATCTACAAAACTACACATAAAACAGTTACTGCAACATCTTTTGTTCAAATAGTCATTGTGAAACTTTAA
Organism: Latrodectus geometricus; assembly: GCA_026290005.1. Classification (NCBI taxonomy): domain Eukaryota; kingdom Metazoa; phylum Arthropoda; class Arachnida; order Araneae; family Theridiidae; genus Latrodectus; species Latrodectus geometricus. Next base: position 5,044 of record JAPDSC010006216.1, read on the forward strand.
ATTTAATTTTTTTAGTACAAGGTTAGATCAAAACTATTCATACTATACACGATATCAAAAAACAAGAATATTAAAGTAAAGTGTATGTTAGTGACATAAGATAACTTATATATTGGAAAAAATTAGTTTCAAGAAATCCATTACAGTTACTTTATGAAGTTTTGAATTAACATATTTGCATTAAATATAAATGCTTATTTTTGAAATAAAACGTTAATTCCAAAGTAAACGATAATATTGTTTGTTAATTTTTTACAAAAATTGCGAAACATTGTATTCTAATAACATCTTTAATGTGTGATTTGCTTAATGACAATGAAAAAGGTTTTGCCCCATAATTTTCCCTCATAATCGCAATATTTCATTCTTAATGAATAAAAAAATTTAATTAACTTTAAAATGATTTTAAAACGGTAAAAAATGCAAAATTCTAACAAAATTATATTTACTTAAAGTAATTCAAATATTTTAGTTAAATAGAAACTTGAAACTGTAAGCAAATATAATAATAAATAAGAAAATATAAAATTTTAATAAAACAGTCATCGCACTCTATGCACATGTTTGTCATCAGATATATTTTAATTATAAACTAAAATTTAAGATTTTATCCATTCGATGTAATTTTTTTAATAATGGAAAATGAATTTTAGACTAATTTCTATTTTTAGTAAAAATTATTTGATAAAACATAAATCCCACTACATCATCAACAGAAAAGTACATTTAAAAATTAAACTGAAAGGATTGTTGTGAAAAGTTATTCTTTCAACTCATATACAAACAAAAAGGTATAAAAAATATTAAATGATTTTCAGTTACTCACCAACGACAGAAGATAGTAGCAAAATGAGAGTTCCCGGTACGACATCCATGCAGAACTAAAGATCTGCACGTGCAAACCTTTACAAGAGAGGAACTGACTCTTTCTATGTTCCTTCCACTCTCGGTTTTCAAGATCCACTGACTCCGACAATCCTTTTTCTCCCTGTCCACGTGCTTTAATTCGCTCAGAATACAACCGTATGCGCATGCGTTACACAAAACGAAATCTCAAACTTCTGAGGGGCGTACTCCCATTTTTACACGAAGCTTATTTTAATTTGCTCCATAAAATAAAGTAACTCGAAAGCAGGGTATAATAGGAAATCTCCACAGCTAAAATCTTAATTTGTTAGGTATCTCCAACAGCAGTATTTGAAGTAAAAAGATTAATAAATCACTGTATTTTATCATCAAAATAAGGCAAATTGTGCAAATTGACAGTAACTAAATATCTGCATATTTATAAAATCAAAATAATCCTTAACGGAAAAAAGTTTAAACAGCTAAAATAAAGTTTATTTAAAGACGGAGATTAATATAGAAGTGTTTTCATCATTCCTGTGTTAAAATAGTTTATTCGAACAAAAGTATTTACGTTAGATTTAGTTAAAACTTTTATTAAATAAAAGTCAGGTGTTTGAAAGATTTCTGTTCATTTCTGATAACATAATCATGAAAACTAAATGTTGTGTCGATAGAGAAGTTTATCGAAGTATACCAATGCATTGTATTATATATATGTGTGTGTGTGATTATTCTTCCAATAATCAATTTTGACAATAATTTTTACCTTAAAAAACATATAATGGAATTTAATAGACTCTGAAATAAAAGCTTATTATTAAGTAACCAGTATATGCATTAGAAAAGTATATAAAATATTCAAAAACCATGTTTTTAAGGAGTCTTAGTTATGCAAAACTTGAGAAACGTAGTTTTTATTTTCAAAATAAATAATATTGGGTAGTAATGAATTCAGGAACATTCCCATTGTAAGTTCCAACTTATTTAAGCTCGAAGTTTTTTCATTTTGATATGAACGTACATATAAACAATTGAGGTAGGAGAGATAAAATAATTCAATATCTATAAAAATAAAGGTGTTTAAATTAGTTTTTATAACTTCTTGAGAAGGGGAATTTTTTTTCTTACTTTAATTATATTATACAATCGAAATGATATTATTTTATTATTAATTATCACTAAGTTGTGTTATAAACATATAATATTCCATAAAGAAAATATATTATTATAAAGATTATATTATATTTATTTATAGTTTTGAAACCTCTGTGTGTATGTATCTTAAATAACTCAAATACTCATAATTTTACTATGAAAATACGTCATCATTATAATTGTTATTATTATATAATTATTAGTATTTCGATATTTGAGCTATTTATTACTGAACTACAAGCACATTATTTTTAATTTATTGATAACACAGTAGCTGATTATGAAATCAATGACACTAGAATTTAATCACAAATAATGCTCTGTACTTATTTTATTATAAATTACCATAATTTTAAAGTCATTCATGGTAACATAGCCTTTGAATCATCATATTTATTGTATTTTCAGAGGTATTAAGTTTGTTAAATCAAATAAAAAATAAGTAAAATTCTTTTTAAGACAAGTAATTCATTTTACTTTTCAACAAAATGGATTATCAAAATATGCCACAACTCCAACAATGTTAACTTCTAAAAAATATTTATAAAATATATTGAATTATTTATTAATTGACAGTATTTATCAACTAAATCTCATTTTCAATACTAATAAACTCTTCGAAACAAAATTGTTATTACTATTGTTAGAATTTTTTGTAAACATTTTATTTTTTGTAATAGTTTTAAAAGAAATAGTTTGTAAAACGTGTTGATCTTATTATTAATATAGGACATTGCTGATTAAAATATCTCTCATGTAATATATTTACAACTTTTTAAAATAAGATATCAGTTGTCTATGTAAACTATAATGTATGCAATATTTGTATATTTTGTTAAAATATATAAAAATGTAAGTCGAATAATATATATTCTGTATATATTATCCACTCAATGACACTTTTTTATTATTCAATAAATTCATTATTTGTCATTGTAACGATTGAACTTATTCAGGAAAATATTATTTAATTTCTTAATTGATTCTGATGAAAATTAGATCTGAGATAAACTTTTAGCAAATAGATCATTTGACGTATTCTTAAACGTAATGAGAATAAAATTTACATGATTAAGTGGAAAGTCAAATAATTATTATTCAACCCATAACTCGAATATTACTTCAGTTTGGAAGCCTTTTAGCGTTAATATCTCCGCTTATTCAAATGCTGTGATTTAAACTTCATCTAAACTGAGTAAGAGATAGTTTCCTTTAGTTTTAAATACAGTTAATTAACAGTTAAATGCTGGAAACTCATATTCCAGCTGTGATGACAAAATGCATTTTAGGTAATTACCTTATTAATCCATAGAAATTTAAGTACAATTCGCTTGTTAAATTGACATTATAGTAAAAAAATTAACATTTTTATTTTTTTAAGAATGCAGCTGTATATTTGTTGATAAATCTCATTAAGAATATATGTGTGAATATTAATTTCGTAAAGCATAGTTTACAATAATTTAAATGCATTAGCTAGGATTAGCATTATATAACTAATTTATAATGTCTGCAAATATTCTCAATTATGTTCAGCGTAAATGTGATGATAGTCATATTGTCGAGTGTCTTTATTTATGACAAAACTCATGAAGGAGTTCATTCTTTAAATATTTTATTTCGCATCTCAGGAAGAAAAATCCAAGTACAAGTCAATGAGTATTTCACGATCTTTTTGTTCTTCAAATTCCAATTTTAATAGTTCTCCACGGTATCATGTTTTCCATAATTAAAAAATATTTTCTAACTATTACCAATCGTTTTAATTACATTAAATATCATACAAGGACTAAGATATATGTTTGCGTAAATTGCATAACATGCAATCTTTAATAAAAAAATAAAAAACGTTGCTTTCTAAAATACTCATTTTATAAAATTCACTTTTACAATCCAACAAAAACATTTTTTTTGCTAGTTATTAATAATTAGGAAAATTGTATACTGTAGGAATTTCCAAAATATATTTTTGATATAAAATAAATATATCTATGATATTCTAGCATAGATTGAGTCTTTTGATATTTTATGAATCCACGCATATTTATATCATATATAATATTTTGTTCTTTGCTAAATAGAAATTTTAAAGGGTTAAAAATGGTAACTTTATAATATGTCTATTTAATAATATTTCTAGAACTCTGACTGAAATTTTATAAGCTTTTTTTCTTTATTAAACTTAAACTTATTAATTTACATTAAGCTATTGAGAAGTTATTAAGCAATGAAAATTAATTTATTCTTCTGTTGTAAAAATTTTAAAGTAATCACTTAATAGAGTCTCTATGTTTCATTATGAAACATCTTCCAGGATAAATATCTTAATCACTTAAGAAACAGTATCATTAGTTTCTGGAAGTAAAAATGAAAATTTTAAATAATCTGTTAAATGTTATATCTCATAAATGTCTATGCATTATCCAATATTAGCAATAGTTAAAATCTAAATGTTTCTTTCAGAATACCTTATAAATTTTTCACTAAATGTATTTACAAAATTTTTGCACAATAGGATTAAGTATTCAAAATGTGAAATATTTTATTCATATAATACTGTCATAAACATGATATATAAAATTCTGGATTTTCCTTCCTTGATGTTTTAATTTTGCCCATTATATTAAACTAAATTTTAATACTTAAATTTTATATTTGTGAGAAATTTTAATAAAGACATTGCTGTACTGCTATAATGTTTGTTTGAAATAATACAAAATATACCATAAATATAAACTATAAGTGCGTTAATTCTGAAATTAAGTTTAAGCATGTGCTTAAGTCAAAATTATAGAATAGACTGGCATGCAGTATTTAAAAAATCTCAATTTTTTATATTAATTTCTTTAAAAAATATTAATTTTTATATTATGTTTGCAATTTTTTCCTGAAAATTAAACAGCAGGAAAATTGGGTGATAGAGAAAAAAATTGAATTTTTGTCAGTCATTAATAAAGATACATGATACTTTCATTTAACTTATATTACGGCATCGAGTAAAAAGTTTTCCGGTAGTTTTGGGCATGATTATTGGCTGTTTTCCACTTGGTTTACCCAGGAAGTAAAAAGGTAAGATTTTTCTTTAAAAAATTAATCTCTCTATTGCATTATTCCCGATGAACAGTTCCGTTTCAAATGGCTTCCGGTCGATCATTTCTTTGCATTTTTTTTTATAATATCCTCTGATGACCGTGTAAGAGAAAAATCTGAAATTTTTGTCGGTTTGCTTTAAATAGTCACGTGTTTAAACTTTGCAAACTACAAAAGGTAAAAATCATTACCAATTTTTTCTTTTCCCTGAAAGTTCCCGGAAGTCGGGACTTACCAAATCTGCTATGTTACTCTTGTGGTGTGAGGGGAAATTATCGAATACCTGAATAAATTAAAAGACATTTGAGACACAAATAGGAAGAATATATAAAGAATGAAAATATTAAATAAAGATTAAAATTTTGTGAACTTGAATAATATAATTCCTTGCCTTCATAAACGTTTCCTCATTATTTTTCATTGAGCAACCTAATCTCACTTCAAATTTTGCCGATCTAATATAACTTATCTATCATTATATCTTGTTGCCCAAAAGTAAGAAAATAATTCGCTCTTAAATGTAATTCTCTCGAGGAAAATTTGTAATAAATCTACCTAGACATTAATCATTTTTGGCGTGGAACCGGAAATTGAGTTTCAATGTAGAAGTTAGTTAAATTTTAAATAAAGTATAGATATCGAAGTATTACGCATTAAAACTTAATTATTATATAGCTGCCACTTTAAATTAAATCATATTAATGCTACTTAACAAAGTAAATTATTGCAAAATATAGATTCAAGTATTTTTATCATGTTTAAAACTAGAATTTCACCCTTACATCTTTTACGTGTAATGTTATTCATTTTAATTACATGTGTTACAAGTATTCATTACTTTTCATACTTTCACATAAATTGTAAAATGCTTTATTTTGAAATTACCTCCATAAATAAAAATTAACTTCCTGAGAATGGTGTAATGCATAATGTATTTATTTTTAACATAAAGTATGCTAGTGCTTGAAACTCATTTATTATTATATGCTTAAAATCTTATAAGCATTCCTAATGTTACAAGAATATATATATATATATATATATATATGTGTGTAGTTTTAGCCGAAAATTTTAAAACCAATCGATCTAATGTCAAAATACTTTCTTTAAATATATTTTAGTGGTGAAAAGTATCTTGAATAAATTGTATTATGCAATTACTTTTTATGAAAC
>JAPDSC010006220.1:0-10015 GCA_026290005.1 Latrodectus geometricus
TCCAGGAAATTGAATGGGCTGGTTATATTACTTGAAAGAACAAAAAATGTTTAACACAGAAACTATTCTGAGCCAAGAGCTCTGAAATAAGAGCCAAGGGCAGATCAAATCTATGATGGGTTACCTAGAACGGGATCTCGCCATTTTGAGTGATTAATTGGAACCCCATGGCCAAATAAGAGGCAGGAGGAAAATGTTTGATAAGGTCAGGGGCAACCTAGAGCTATCAGATCAATTAAAGAAGAAAATTCTTACTTATAAGGCTGAAATACATTCTTTAGTAAGGCAATACCAATGATGATGCCACCGTCTCCTTCATTGCACTGATCGCAGATGCACGGCGTTGTCTTGTACAATTCTTCAATAGAAGATTCTAGCTTATCCACTACAATAAAAGATTACGATTAATAATTAACATTGGAAAACAGCTATTTAGTAATTTAACTATAATAACTCATAATAAAATTTAAAACAAATAAAAGTAAAAATCTGTAAGTGTATTATTGTATATAAGTTTAAAAAAAAATAATACTTCTCATGGAATTCTTATTAGGTTGCATGTCACTGGCATAAAAGAGAGCACAAATGTAAGTTTTTCAATGTTGGTCGACTGAAAAGATACTCTGAAATTTTTGAGATACGCGCAGACGAGAATTTACAAAATAAAAATAACGGTTTAATTTTAAAATACAAAGCATTTTAACACAGCAGACGACTTTTTTACTGACTCACTTCTATTTGCTTAGCGTAGAATAAATTTTAAACAGAAGAGAAAATGGAGTTGACGCGAGAGCATTTTCGCGCTATGATTTTCTACGATTTTAAAGCAGGGTTAAATCAAGAAGAATGTGTTCAACGGTTGCAATTAGCATTTGGTGATGAATCTCCAGCTCGTGCAACTGTATTCAGATGTTTTAGAGAATTTAGAAGAGGTCGCAATTTTCTTCAGGCTGAAGATCACACAGGAAGGCCGCCGTCGGCAGTAATCCGGGATAATGTGTCTGCCATACGAAAAATGTTAATGGATGATAATCGCTGTACCTATCAAATGATACAGAAGGAACTTAACCCTGGATCCGCAGCCATACACAAAATCATTCATGAAGAATTACATATGAAAAAAATAGTTTGTCGTTGGGTTCCCCATAATCTACTTGAGCACCAAAAAGAGGAGCGTGTCAGAATCAGTAAAGAAACTCTTAAATGGCTAAATGATGGTGGCCACCGCATCATTTCTAAAATTTTAACAGGTAATGAAAAGTACATACCTTTTTTTGATGTTCCAACGTGTCAAGAAAGCAAAGTATGGGTCTTTAAAGATGATCCCACGCCGACAATCGTGAAAAAACAACGCGCACTGAAAAAAGTGATGTATGTCGTTTTCTTCAGAAGTACGGGATTACTCAAAGCCATCAAGTTGGAAGGACAGAAGACAGTAACAGCAAACTGGTATACCACTAAATGTCTTCAAGAAATTCTACAAGAACTGAATTTAATGGGACTAATGCTTCACCATGACAATGCATCTTTACATGCAGCCGGATTAACAGTTGAGTTTCTCAAACAAAAACAAATTAAAGTGATTGAACATCCACCGTATTCACCTGATCTAGCTATGTGCGACTTTTGGTTATTCTTTAATCTAAAAAATAACTTACGTGGACGTCGTTTTCATTCAGAAGAAGAGATTCATGTGACTATAAATGCATTTTTTCATCTATTTCAAGAAATGAATGGCTTGAGACATTTAATCTGTGGAAAATTCGTCTACAAAAGTGCATTGATGCTGGAGAAGACTACTTTGAACTCACCTAAAATTTTGTAAGTATAACTTTAAAAACCTAGTTGTATCTCAAAAATGTCAGAGGGACCCTCGTATTGCCATGTTCGTGGCATCATTGATTAATGATAATTTAGCAAAGTTTGACTTCCAAGATTGACTATTTTTCTGATTTTCGCACATGGAATTACGATTAACTTTGTTTAAATTTTATATGTAATTATGAGATGATATAAGGATTATACAGCAACTCGTTTGTTATCACTATTTACACAAACTGAGCAGCAATTCTTGAAACATTCATTTTTATTTCATTGCAATCAATATTAAATTTCCCTTTCAACTAAGTTAAAATCTGTTAATTAGTTTTTGAAAGAAGTTTAAAAAAATAATTACAAATCTCACATGTTTAATGTTGAGTTAGCTTGTAAACATTTTATAAAGATAAGTGTTTTATTGCTCAATACACTTGATAATTTTTTATTGGTGCTACATTTATCACCGATATGAATACACAAGGCTTACACTTAATATTAAAATCTATTATTAAAGGAAAAATTTAATACTAAAAATTTAAAAATATTGTTACATTTGTGCTGTGCGTTAATGTAACAATTTTAAAAATATTGTTACATTAACGCACAGCACAAATGTAACAATATTTTTCCAAAATACCGTCTAACAGACTAAAAAAAATATTTTTCTTTTGAATAAATAAAAAAAATAAACTAATCCCAAAAACGGATTCAATAATTTATTTTAATACTTTTTTTTGTAAAAAAAAGGGTTTTTTTTTAATTAGAGAGGTATTTTGTAAATATAACAATATTTTTTCAAAATATCATTTGACGTACTAGAAATAATGCTTAGTTTCTAAATAATATATTAACAATATTATTTTATTACAACCCAAAATGAATTCCAATTTATTTTGGTTTTATTGAATAAAATCTAAAATAAATTGGAATCCATTTTGTTAAGAATTTTTCTAAATTATGTAGATTATAATTAGTTATACTACATTTGTGAATTCAGGGATACCTTGTTTGGTTGATACTATGGAAAGTAATTAAATACTATAAATACAGACAAAGGTTTCTAATTAAAATATATTTGGAATATAGGTGAGAGTTTTATTAAATTTATTAGAGTTTTGTTCTATTATTAAATTTATAGTGTTTATATATGCTTCGCTCTTCATTAAAAAAAAAAACAATAAAACTTTTCAAATTTAACACATGCTATTATTTTAATTATCGCTGCAATTATAAAGTTATGCAGGGTGTTGCATATATTGAAGGAGACAAAAAGAAAACATAATTATGAACGTTGTTGAATTGGAGACGCTTTCATAAAACACGCCATACCGTTGTGTGAGGGACATTCAGTTCTGCATGTAGTGTTGATTTTGAGGGATTCCGTAAAAACAATTCGCGAATTCTTTCAAACACTTCGGGTTCTGTTGCTTTTGTTCTTGCTTAAGCAGCCCGTATCCTGGAAATGCTTCACCCACCTATCGACGTTGTGACGATGCGGTGGCTCTTTCAAAATTTTCTTGCGAAAATATCTTTGCACGACGGTGAACGAAGAGGTTTTGGCATATTAAAAAACAGAGTACACTTTCTCCTGCATGGACGCCATTTTGTTTAACAGCTCGTGTAGCGGCGAGTTCGTCATTCGATGTTTTTTCCTGTTGCCAAACAAAACTTGCATAATTGTAGTTGCAGAATAAATTTTTTTCGGCTCAATAAATCCATTATGGCAATCACACTGCGATATTCTTTTGTTCCAATCAATATGAAACACCCTGTAATGCTCTGCTGCTAGGATTCATTGAATACCTTATGACAGGGGTGGCCAAGACGTCGACCGCGGTCGACTGGTAGACCGTGAAGACATTTTAGGTAGACCGCGAAGACAGTTTAGGTAGACCACGAAGACATTTATGACTTATGACGTAGAATCAATGAATTATTTAAAATAAAAGTTTACAACAGTCTATGCTTTAAAACCCAAAACAAACTGTGCAAAGATTTATGATTAAAGGTTTACGATTTAAAACCTTAAGCGGACATGATAAGGACACGATTAAAACATTAAAAAAAACTATTGAAAGGCATGCATCTCAATTAAGAAAACATGAATTGAGAAACTTCAAAAACATGGAGGAAGAGTGCATCCATATTCCAAACCGAGACATATCTTAATACATACTTCTTCCAATATAGAGATAGAAGCCAGAGAAGACCCACGGCCTGGCTCTAACCACCTCCAGAGGTATTAATTTGGAATGGGAACACGGAGGACATTCTGACCCGACGTTTACGTGCCCCAGTCGCCATTAGTGAACACGATGGACCTTCGGCTAAGCCGGGATTCGAACTTACTACTGTCAGATATCCTTATAATCATTTTATTAATAAAAAATAGGAGAGAGTAATCTTATTATTTCTATTCTAAAACTAGATTTTTTCTATTTTCTTCGAGGTAAAAAAGCAATTTACTATTTTATTTTCAAAAAAAAAAAAAAAATACTCAAACTTGTTAGACATTTATCTGCTTGTATTGCTGACGATCCCAGTACTATATCATTATCATTTTCTCATTTGATAACTGTAAAAGTTTTTGTTTTCATTCTCAAACATTATCGATAGTTTGATCATCTGATGATTCCTGCATGCAAATTATATCTGAATCCGCATTCAAAAAACCTTGAAATGAAATTTTGGAAAGTAATGTCAAAATCATTTATGAGTTTTGGAAAACTTAGGAATATCGTCATTTATAAGTAATTTATCTATGAGTTATGTGTTCTTGGTTTTCTTCAGTTATAGAGGTTTTCTTTAACCGCTTGCCTTATTATCCCGAGTTATCTCGGGTTCGTATATATTGCAGTTAATTATTATCCCGAGAAAACTCGGGTGAAGCAAAATTGTTAGTACGATTTGTTTTATCACGTTTTTACTCGGCCTGGAGGAAATGAAAGAAAATATTCTGTTTTAACATGCAATTTGCCTTTTCTTTAATTTCGCGGTTCTTTTCTGGGATTGGCCACATGTTTCTCTATGGTATAGTATACGACGGATTGTGGATGAGTAATGTACAAAGGAGGATAGTTGTGTTGAAAAAAAGTAAAATAATGTTGATGATGCCTTAAGAAATGAGACCAGATACCAGCATATGGAATGTCAGGTATCACTTAATGTTTCCCTTGTTTCAAAAACTATCATACGAAGACTAATATTTAACTTTTTTGCCCGAGGTAACTCGGGATTGTAAACTAATATTAAAACTACATGCTTTTACAACAGTGAAAAATTAAAAATTCAACTTAAAACCTACATATTTTATTTTGTTTCGTTTCCTTATATTTAGCAATAAAATAAAAAAAATGTGATGATTTTTTGCAATTTTTTTTAAAAAAATTTGTAAGGGAAGCGGTTAATAAAACCTGCTTGTTAAAATGGTTTTCTCTGTAACATCATTTCAAGTACAGATTGACTAGTACATTGCGCTTGAAACAATATTTTCATATGCCTATTATAAGCTATCTCACCCCTTGCAAAATTACCTTCTATATTTACACTCGAAGCTAGTGATTATATTTCTATGCATTAGTTGTAAGAAGGGAGTTAGATTAAACAGGAGAAATTGCACACGAGTTATTAGAAAAATAACTCGAATTTTAACATCAGTAATTAATTATCCTCAATTAGAAGGATTTACGATTTTTCAATAAAAACGCAAATTTATGCTTTTCAATCATAGAGTTGAGATAAGAAATTTTGCGAAATCAGATGATAAAAAAATAAATGTAATATTTTTTCAAAACTTTTGCCCGTAAATGTTAATTATTATTGCGTCTTATGTTAGGAATCAGCCACTAGTTCATAAAATCATGCGTGTTCGTAAATTGAAAGATCGTAAAATGAGCATCTACTACATTTCTCAAAGGAAAAAAAGTAGAATGTTTTTATTTTTTAATTAATCGTAAGCGCCTCTTTGGTAGAAAAGTAACATCCCAAAAGACATGTAAATGCAGCTGCATTTCTCCCGATAATTACAATATTTAATTCACTAACGTATTTAGGTTTTTTTGTCTCAAATGCTTTCCTTTTCATTGTCTTCAGTGAACATTTTTTACCCGCATTATTCTTTTTCGTTTAGGAATGCTCCAGATAAAGATCATACAAAAACGATTACATAATCCTTTAATGACCCGATGTGACACAGAAAAGGAAAAGAAATACAATGGATAGTCTTATGCTGTTGTTCCTTTTATTATAAACTGAAATAATGTTTCATTGTGTCAGTCGAGGTTCCGTTATTTTAATATTATTATATGAAAATTTAAAATGTATGAGAAGAAAAATCTTTTCTTGTGTCGTATTTTAGAACCAATGTTAATCCATCTTTTTAAAGATTCGTAATTTGAGAGTTTTTAGTGCACTTAATCATCTAATTAAAATTACCGTTATTCCTGAAATCTTTGCGTAAGAGCTGCACTTAATAGAAATGATTGAAAAAATATGCAGCAATTTGTAAAGAAATGCCCCAAAATTCTTAACTTATACATCATACACAAAAAATGAAAATATTCAACAAATCAGTCATAAAAAATCTACAAAATATATATATATATATATAACTTAAAAATAAATCACAGATAAGAAATTTTAAAAACAAATTTAATTTCTCACGCGAATCTACTTTCATTAACTCACTATATTATTTAGAAGTTAATATGCAAACTGTAGTTCAAACAAATTGCAACACAAGACAAGAATAACCTCATGACAACATCTGTTAAAAAATGTTAGTATCAAAATCACCTGAAAAAACTATTTTGGGCAGTGCAAATGCTTAGCATTTCAGCGCATTTGGACGACGGTGGACGCTGTATGAAATACAGCATAAATAAAAGATGTGCAATGTATTTCTCTTTCGGAGTCGCTTTATAAGGTTGAAGTAAACCGTGCGAACAGATTAAAGTCCATTAGTCAAAAAATATATGGGCATGCATGTCTTATATCCGCTCGTACAGTGAGACGATATTTTTGAAGCTGTATTTTTGGCTTCATAATCGCCTAAGGTTGTTGTAAGGCATTTTAATATTTCCCGCATTTTTGTTACTGCAGTTGCACTAGCATGCTTCCCTGTACCTAATCCAGTGACGCAATAACTTCGTCATTTAGAAGAACGAGATCTCCAATCCTCCTGCCACCACAAAGATACCATTTCACTTGAAGGGCACAGCGACCACGACCTATTTATTTAACGTACCACCCAAAAGCACCCACCCTGATAAAAGTGCATACAGTAGGCAGAAACGCAACATCCATCTCTCGTGTGTTTGTTACGTCTGACACTTGGCAAAGCCAAGCCCACCCATCAGGGACTGGGCGAATGAAGTCAGAAAGAGCGTCTTCCGTTTTTCAACGCAGCATCCCCATACGAAGGTGAAAAAACGACTTTGTCTCATAGATGGCAGCACCATCTGGGTCTTCCAATTTAGAGTTAGAAGCCAGAGAAGACCAATGACCTGGCTCCAAATACCCGCAAAGGTATTAATTCGGAATGGGAACATGGTGGACATTACAACAATGACATACTTTACGTGCCCCAGTCACCATTAGTGAACACGACGGATCTTAGGATAAGATGGGATTCGAACTCACTACCTTCCAATAACGAGAACAACGCTCTAACCAACCAGGCTACCACGGCATATCCCTCTCTTGTTGATCAACAATGGCTGAATTTAAGTTCGGGACATTTCTCTCTGAAGGATGGAGTCCACATACTAGGCCTCAGAGCTACAACATTAGGAACAGCGCGGAAAACATTATTTCGGCTTCCCTTGATAATACAGTACACGGACAGAATTCCCGGCTCTGCATGCAGCATTCTGACTGTGTCTAGAGACTCCAAAGAAAGCAGCTCTCGTTACTTGATCTTCTGAAAATAACAGTATTTTAAAGTAAGACGAGAAATTTATCTACTTTTAAGTCTTCCTAATTTTTCGAAAAATATCTTGAAGCACAAGAGATTCTGGATATTCTCTAGATTTGATAATCGTCTAGGATTCTTTTTACCAATTATGTTGATAAAATACTTACTTCGAATTAATGAATGTAATTATTAAATATGGAACAATGAACAAGATATTTTCCGTTAAAAAATTAAGTATTCATTTTCCCCTCTCCCCATGTTTAACGAATTACACAAACAAATTATTTACGTTTATAAATAATTAATAAAATCTAATTTTTATTTGTAATCATAAATAACGGATTTCTTATCATTTGGCTAAATGCAAATTTAAAATCGCATTTTAATATTTAAAGACTTTTAATTGGATTTTCTTCTGATATAGATGAGCGAGGAATTAGATTTCTCTAACTGATTCATTTTAAGGAAGAGCTTTTGCATGAATGAACTAAAACAACTTTAATTTATATAAATATATCATTTATATAATTACTACGCTTTAATAAACATATTTACTAATGATTCAATCGAACAGGGTGACTTTATTGCGTAAGTGTAGTTGTCAAGGAATTCTTTTTCACGTTTCTTTTCGCAAATAAATTCAATGTTTTTGCCAATTATATAAAATAAAATAATCGATTAATCGAAATTAGTTTTCGATTTCAATTACGAGTCACCACAACTATATAAAGCGAATTCCTCTCAGTCCAATAATATTTTATTAGTACACGAATCCTTGTAAAAATTGTTTAGTGGCAATGAATCCTCTTTTAGTTTTTTCTTTTAATAATAAAAAATGCATATGAAAGTGGATACCTTGCTCTTTATCCAGAATTTTGTCAGGATCGCAGATGAATGATGGTTTCATGCGATTGCACAGGAGGAAGTCCTTTTGAGGATGCGGAAACTCTTCTATGTTCCACCGATGGATGTGCAGATAGTCCTCGAGGTTGAAGGATTCTGTCTCATATTCGTCGTAATTGTCTTCATAAGGCTGCGTGTCCATGGGTAAAGGATTTCTTTCTGCATAACGTTGGGCGAGGCTTGTCCTTCCATGCCAAACAATGACGGACAAGATCATCAGCACCATCGACATATTTTCAAGGAGCGCACCTGAAAAGTAGAAGCTTCATGATAAAATAAACCTTGGCACAAAATGAAAAAGTTAGTTGGCTCTGTAAACCATCAAGGTGGTGTATGAATAATTTTCGTTGTGACATAATTGCGCCAAAGAGGCCCAAGACAAGCCTCAGCTATCCAACAACATGACCAACACTGCTGCTGGTGCAATAGACAGCCACAGAATAATTCATGCTTCTTCTCGGAAGCAAGTCATCCCCGACCTTAACCTGTGTTATCTCCACAAACATAGCCAGATTGAGGACTAAACTCTTCAAGGGAATGAAAATATCTCCCGATGGCCATCGAAGGTACAGTAAATAACCTCAATGTACAGACTCCGAACTCAATTCCGACGATATCTTTGACTGCCATGCCATGTTAGCGAGGTTCTCCTCGAAACCACGCATCAACTTCTCTATTCAACGGAAGTTAATTGTGTAGCCAGAGCTGTCTTGGACACGTTTGGATCAATTTGATCCTATTTCACTACTTTATTGGACAAGAGAGCAAGAATTAAGCACAAAGAACGGAAATGTGCATGAGATTGACCATCTAAATTTTTTGCAATGCTTATTAGATATAATTTTCGATAAAACAAACTTTAAATGCAAATATTAATCTTGTACCGAGCTGACAAAAGAATGATCACTGCTCTGGCCTCTAGTTCAAAATGTTGTGGGTTCGAATTCCATTTCGAGTTTGGGTGTTTGTTGAAGCTTTGAATTCATCTTAAGCTGTTGGTCCCGATCTGATTACCTTAGTGTAAAAGAAAAAAAAAGAAAGAAAATGAATGTTAAACTACAAAAAAATTGAACCAGTAATTCTGTAGGGATAAATATTGTATCAAGTAATCACGATGCTAAAAAGAACTGAAATAAACTCTTAATCCATTTTTAATTGTTTAAAAACACAATTCTTTTTGAAGCTTTGATTTACTCTTCTTTCAAGATAAGAGTGTCAGTTCAAATATTTGTTTCTAATTAAGTTTAAAAATCAAACTACACTAATAATATAAAGTCTATTTTTTAAATATTCATTCAAAAATATCTCTAAATTCATACATCACTAGCTCTAAATTATTTCATAATTTTTTTTCTTGCTTGTTGTTACAAAAAATAATGC
>JAPDSC010006221.1:0-10368 GCA_026290005.1 Latrodectus geometricus
GCTTCAGAACTACTTTAATTAAACTTCTTTTCAACCCGAGAAATTTCTTGACGGAAGAAAATTAATTTATTCCTGGTTATGTGTATCGCGTTTAACTTGAATCCAAAAATTCTTAACAGCTTAAGGTAAATATAATTTTATCGTTAATAAAAAAAAAAGTAATTTATACTGCTCGATGTTATTTTACGCTTTAATAAATTGTGAACTGAGAAATTTCATTTTTATTGATATATTAAATTTATTTCACAACAACTCTAAAACTTAAAAATATAGTTTATTTAATCTCTTATAAGCTTTGGAAATATCACTGAAATATTTTTATGAAATATTTTTTTTAACCTTTTGTTTTATCTTTGTATTGTAGAGAATATTTTGTTTTCTTAAATTAATCCGTGAAAAATAAAATGCCTAGAATGATCATTCATGTCGGGAAATTACATTTATGTTCATGTCAGCGTAATGCGCATGTGTTGATATGTACGCAAGCGAAAAATATAAAACAAATAAATGTTTGCGCTTTTGGAAATTCTTTTATGTAATTTTTAGGGTTCAAATGATTAAATTAAAATATTTTCTTTAGATTTTCCTTAGAATTTTCTTAAAAAAAGTTTTTCTAGATATTTCAAACAACTAATGAAAATTTAATGCACATCTTTGACTATGTATATTTGTGTATGAACCTGTATGTATGAACTGGTATTAAAAATGCTAACTATTCAGAAACCAGCTCGTTTAACAATGGTTATGTTAGGTTATGATGGACATTTTTGGAGCTCTATGCTATTAGAGCTCACATTGAAGAACATATAATATACACTACTGGCCATTAAAATTGCTACACCAAGAAAGCGACATGCTACAGACGTGAAATTTAAACGAAAGGAAGAAGGTGCTGTGATATGCAAATGATTAGCTTTTCAGCGCATTCAGACAAAGCAGGCGCCAATAGCGACACCTACATTGTGTTTAAATGAGGAAATTGTTCAGCCGGTTCCTCATACACAAATTGCATTTGAACGTTGTTGCCTGATGAAAAATTGTTGTGATGCCCCGTGTAAGAAGGAGAAATGCGTACCAGCACGTTTTTGACTTTGATAAAGGTCGAGTTGTAGCGTACCGGGATTGCGGTTTATCTGATCGCAGTATTGCTGTTCGCGTCGGTCGAGATCGAATGACTGTTAGCAGAATATGGAATCGATGGGATCAGGACGGTAATACGGAACGTCATGCGGGATCTCAACGGCCACCTATCACTAGCAGTCGAGAAGACAGGCATATTATCCGCATGGCCGTAATGGATCGTGCAACCACGTCATGAGCCGTGAGTCAAGAAACGGGGTCGTTTGGAAGACAACAAGTATCTGCACGAACAGTTCGACGACGTTTGCAGCAGCATGGACTCTCAGCTCGGAGACAATGCCTGCTGCTTCCCTTCACGCTGCGTCATAGACAAAAGCGCCTTCAATGGTGTGATCAATGACGAACCTAGGCGCACGAATGGCGAGACGTCATCTTTTCAGATGAATCCAGGTTCTGTGTACAGCATCATGATGGTCTCATCCGCGTTTGGCGGCATCGTGGTGAACGCACACTGGCAACATGCATTCGTCATCTTCATATTGGCCCATCAACTGGCGTGATGGTATGGGGTGCCATTGGATACACGTCTCGGTCACCGCTTGTTCGCATTGACGGTGCTTTGAACAGTGCACGTTACATTTCTGGTGTGTTACAACCCGTGGCTCTACCCTTTATTCAAGCCCTGCGAAACCCTACGTTTCTGCAGGATAATGCCCGACCGCATGTTCCCGGTATTGTATGGACCTTCCTTGATACGGAACATGTTCATCTGTTGTTCGGCAGGATCTATCCAGCCAAATTTTTTGAAATTTTAATCACTTGTTATTTCTAGTATAATATATTTGTCCAATAAATATAGTTTTGTTATCTGCATTTCTTCCTGGTGTAGCAATTTTAATGACCAGTAGTGTAATTAAACACACATGCTATAGGTACCCGTTTATAGGGTAGGCAACCATTCACTCAAGAAAAAAGACAGGAAAGAGAGAGAGAAAGTACATCCACGCCCGAACTGAGATTCGAACCCAAGTCCTCCCCATCCGCAATCCAGCACGCTGACCACTAGACAGGGTAGGCGGCTTAAGCAATGTGACACACATATATATTTTATGATTCATCTATCAGTGGAAATTCTTAACTGTGGCCTTAGGCAAAATAAAACATTTTTTTTTTATCAAATTTATTTTTATGGTAAAAGTATTTCGTATGAAAAAAGTTTTTCGCCTCTTTTCAAGCTCAACTGGCTTGCAAAAATTACAATAAGTGATGATTTAATGAAATTTTATTTTAAGACCGGAAATCTAAGCACGCAATGTAGGCAAAGCAATAACCAAGTGCGTAGTTTTAATACATTGCAAACACAAATATAAATTAGAGCTGTAACTGTATGTTTACATAAAATGAAGTTGTTGGTCAGATTATTTATGACACTCTGAAATGAAAATTGCATGAGAATGGACAGGGTATTTTCAGACAGAATCATGTCAAACCATTATTTTTTTTTAAAGGAGACAACAGTGGATATAAACTATGGTGCTAAAGAGACCTGATAAAAATAGATTAAAAAATATATCTTTTATAATCTATGAGATTTTAATCTATAATATATATTAGGTTGGGGAGAAGAAATCCATTATTTTTACGTGAACTTTATGTAACTTCTTTTGGATTCACTTTGTAAAAAGGTTTAAAACAGATTTCATGTAGATTTTTAGGTGTTGCGCGTTACGACTGCTGACATGCGGTTAAGTTCGATCATTTTTGATATTTTATAGACATTTTCGACGATGCTGTATCAACATGCGAGGTGCATCTCTAACATCCAAAATACCCGAACGGAATCGACGAAACAAAAATTGTACGTAACTGGTTGTTGCAGTCTTATATAGGACGATAAACACCTTTCACAATTTTAGCCACCTGGTTAGCATTTTTGCCATTATAAAAGAAAAACTAAACTGTATCGAATTTTCTGTTTGTTGTCTTCTATTTTTAAAACCTTATACTCATATCTGAATTAATCAAACAAAAAAACCGCAAGAGGATATTTTAGTGTCAAATGTCTCCTTTCCAATGAGCATAAATTTGAAATTGTTTGATAGATACCTCACGAGATAGCGATCACTACAGACGTCTACAGGAAAAAATAATGGATAACTTTTTCCCCAAACTAATGTAATAAAGTACTTAAAATACTTTATCACATATCTGTAGGTACTCCATTCTTCGGAGTTAGAACCCTGCCACTTTTAAACAATAACGAGTAATATAAAGTTTCTACTTTTTGAGAGCACATCTTTTGGACGAAGTAGTCAGGAAAACGATATAAATTAATAACAATCACGATTGTTGAACACTACCAATGTTTTATAACGTGGCGCTAAATGAAAGACTGGATATATTCGTGGGAATTATGTAGCATCTATTAAACATTTATTAAATTCACTAATTAAATATATGTTCTTTATTGATCACTATTTAGTCAGCGACCAAACAATTCAATAAGCGATAGATATGGTAAACAAGAAAGTCAGAGAAATAATGTAATTTAGTGGGTCAAGAAAAACCTTGGGCATTACTAGCAATAGATGAGGGTATATTTTTCTGTCCAAGTGCTGTCGTATTAACATCTGAACGTAAGGAAATAGAAAAAGCTACAAGATCAACATTACCAGCAACGGAAGAGGGTACATTATTCTGTTGAAATGCTGTCGTAACATCTGAAGCTAAGGAAATAGAAAAAGCTACAAGATTGACATTACCAGCAACGGAGGAGGGTACATTATTCTGTTGAAATGCTGTCGTAACATCTGAAGGTAAGGAAATAGAAAAAGCTACAAGATCGACATTATCAGCAACGGAGGAGGGTACATTATTCTGTTGAAATGCTGTCGTAACATCTGAAGGTAAGGAAATAGAAAAAGCTACAAGATCGACATTACCAGCAACGGAGGAGGGTACATTATTCTGTTGAAATGCTGTCGTAACATCTGAAGGTAAGGAAATAGAAAAAGCTACAAGATCGACATTACCAGCAACGGAGGAGGGTACATTATTCTGTTCAAATGCTGTCGTAACATCTGAAGGTAAGGAAATGCTGCAAGATCGAGATTCCACATCTAAGAGCAAGTCAGTGTACTGATATTGTGTTCTAAGATTTTCGTGAGTCGGATTTAATACCTTGCCATGTCATATTATACTAGACACAAAATCAATATGGTGACCCATAAGACAATTTTTATGCCAAACATTAGTATAACTCGACTCTGCTGAGAAATTGTCTTTAAATACTGTCGATATTCCTGAGGTGTCGTAGAGATTAGATTGTAGATATTTAGATTTCCATTTGTTTGTTGTATTGTTGAAAACGTCTACTCTTTAATGTAAAATACAATCGAATAAGGAATGTTCGCGGGACATTTCATTGTGCTGCAATGATTTGTGTGGACATCAAGCATTCTCCTTCAGACTGCAATTACGTTCATTTGATTGCAATAGAATGGAGTTCAAACAACCGGATCCCTACAACATCCCTAATAGAATCTGTGACGAATAGTCGTTCCAGCACTTACTTATAATCTTTTGCACCCATCAATTTCATATTCATGGCCTTGTTGTTTATACGTTTACCATAACAATCGATATCTTCGAAGGAATGTCTGCAATTTCTGATGATAATCCCTCCTGAGATTGGTTGGTTGTGTTTTAGGTACAATGTGATAATCCCCACTGAGACACACAAGAAAATTCAAGAATGATCGTTTTGTCTTATGATGCACATTGAAAGTTTCACGTGTGTAAAACTGAAAATGGAAATAAAGTTCCTGAATACAGGCAATTTCAATCTATATTCATTTTGTAAGTGGTACAGCACCAGAATAGTAAAATTTTACATATATATATTATATAATTTCAATCTATATATAATTTAATAATATATATAATTTAATAATATATAATTTCAATCTATATTTCTATAATTACTTAGGACTTTGTTTTTGTTATCACAAGGTGGTGTGATTTGAATATCGATTTAATCGAAGATCTGTCGTGTTCACTAATGGTGGCTTGGAATTTTTAAATACACTTAGCTATTTATATATTCTATACATTTTAAATCCTTTTAGAGAAATTATACTTCCTGGGATGACAGATCAAGTACTGGAGGTTCTTTGCTTGGTTCCTGCTTCTAAATTAAGGGGACTCCCAAACGCCTGTTCTATCAAACTGGTAGAGCCCAGCTCAGGGCTAGCTACAGGAAAGCATGCTTTGGTGCAAAATCTCAATATGGTATACAATCTAACCGGCTTAGAGTATTCCATTTTAATGTTGCATTTCGCGATTGGCAGCAATCTATGTAGGGTTATAAACAAGTATCATTCTGAGAGATCCTAATTAGAATAAAGTATGCTTATTCAGTGATCATAATAATTTAACTATCAGAAATAATCAAATGTAATCAGTCATCATTTGTTGTCAATCTATATGTTTTAACCTCACCGAACATGGTTTCTTCCGAGTTATTAGGAATATCACGTACAATTTGCAGAGGGAGAATGAACAAATCGTTTTACTTAATTTTATTAGTCAAATTTCTTAAGAACTTTAAGACCAATCATTGCAATTACAAACCTTCTTTTAAAATGGGCACTGCACAAAAATTTTATTTAAATATTTATATCCGTTAATCATGGTTAACATTTAAAAATTTGACAATTTTTTTCATTTAACCTTTCCATTAGTTTCAAAATTCAGGTCACAAGTTTGAAAGATCAAGCTTATAAAAAAATTAGACAACTAAATAGTTTTCGATTCTTCTGCCAGTAGTCACTTAGAGATTCTACCATCCTCATGATTTATTTTCCATTAGAGACATTTTAATTTTGAAGGTAATTTTATACTCCAATTCATGTAAGTTCTAAGATAGTGTATTTATGCGATTACCTCTTCAACCAAATGGCGCAGCTCAAATTTCATGTTGAAATCATGTAAGTTATACTAACACATCTTAATATATATAAAATTTTTAATTTACAATATTTGCTTGCAGTTTTTAGAAATGATGATGTTAATTAATTTTGCGTTATAATTAAAGTATTATATTCCATCTCTATACTTGCTCAGATTATATAGCTTGTTAAAACGTTTTATGCATTATTTCTTAATTTTCCTCATATTCATTCTTTACGTTTAACTCTACAATGAAATTTATTCTGGAGACTAACATAAGCAGTTACTTTTATATATATATAATCTTATAAAAAATCAATTTCTCTCACTTGTATAACAAAATAACTCATCTTTCAAAATTTGCCTTGTGTACATGTATTTGTATAAGTCTTCGAGTTAAAAACATCTTTAGTCAACGTTAAAAGGGGAATTATATTTTTAAAATGCTTTCATGGAGAGAGTATTATAAGGATCAAAAAGAATCATTACAAATTGTTAGAAATGTAGAATCCCTTTTTCAATATTGTAATCAATTTTTACTTTGTGGCATCTCTTGGAAAAAAATTGAAATCGAAGTTAATCCTCTATACGTTAGACTACTTATAAAACAAGCATTTTTTTTAAATTGATAAAAATTTCAATAAAATAATTAAGGAAATTTATGATTATCCCCAAAATTCTAATTTATCTTAATAACTCATGAAATTTCATTAAAATTAAGGAATTTTAATAATTTCAATATAATATAATTTTGTATTGATGAACTTATATAGCACCAAAAAATTAATTTGAATCACCACGAAAATTACACTGAGACACTTATCGATAAATTACAAAAATGGGTTTAAACTAGCTAGAAATACCTAGTGTTCACCAAAATACACAAGGTAACATCACTTCACTTTAAGGTAAGTACTTTCACAATTCAGTTTAGTGATCTACTATCCTTTTCAACGCAATGTCCAATTCGAACACAGAATCCTTTTAAGGTAATTTCTGTCCATAATAAACATCCTCTTAGGAATTCATTTCAAAAGCTTTCGAATTTGTCTAAAGATCGGATTATTTGTGATTCACCAATCAGTTGCGTCTTATTTTTACTATATTTGTAAAGAAAATACTTCAACACGTGTAATTCGCCTTTCTTTATGATTAGAATTTTTTTCCTTCCCAGGTTACACAAATAACTGACAAGTTGAAAATAATTACCATTGACCACCAAGTCAGCAGATTTCATCTTCCGATGTTCAAACAATATTGAAATTTCTGTCATTCAAGGTCAAGTTTCTGACACATGTCGTAAAAAAAGTTCACCACCTGCACAATAGATTGTGGGACATCCTGGTAAAAAGATTTCCGCATAAGATAACATTATGTTGAGTGTGTGTGAGAAAAAAACAAAACAGAGGCATGAATTGGATGTGAGAGTAATAGAAATATGTTTATTCAATGTTTTCACAACAGTTTTTTCACTTCAACACAATACAAAAAGTAATACATACAACAATTACACATTAAGCAAGAATAGATTCATGGTCCTGCCATGGGGATTCTTGATGAGTATGTGTATATGAAAGACTTCGTCTGCAGGAACATAGCTGATGTATCTTTCAGGGGGAGGGACACAATTCCAGTTATAATTTAGAAGCACGGTGACACATTACAAGCTGAGTACATACTCCAACACAACTTTCTTGGCACAAGCTGAGCAGTACAAGCAATAACAAAAGTTAGTTGAAATTTATTCACCTGCATACAGATTTATTAAAAAAGTTTTCATTTATAATACATATCAAACCAATTATAAAAGCAAAATTTAAATAAAATTTAGTATTTCTTAAATTTTACGTGATATTTTTTATTATATCATATTATATAGTACAAGAAATGTACATAATAAATATACTTTAACGTAGAGAAGACTGATGGAAACTCATAATTATAAAAACACAAATCTCTATATTATATAATTTATAATGAAATAATCATGATCTACGAGGTGAATATCAACTCAACTTTACTTTCTATAACGTATGTTGACATAATCATGTGACATGGAAGCAAGTCATATTTTTAGCCACTAATTTAAATGAAGTGTAGCGATGTAATATTAAGTAGAATAAATGACATTAAGCCATGATAAGATATAGATGAAACACTGGATTCTACAAATTATTGAAAAATATTAATCGAATATTAACATTTTTTCCACAGTTTGAATATTTAATTTATTTAATGAAATATAATGCTAAAAGCTGTAGCTGAAAATTTAAGTGTGAAAAGTTTAAATGATATAAAAGAAAATCATATAACCAAAAACTTAACTTTGATGGAAATTTTAACGAATAGCACATTTCGTCTCCTAGAATATTCTCAATGCAGGAAAAAATGTTAATTTATTATTTAATTATTAAACGATATTTCAAAGTATATTTTATGAGTCATGAAAGTTATAAAAAACTAAACAGTAAACTGAATTTTGGGATATGAAAATAAAAAAACCATTTTAATTTTATTAAAATTGTAAATATAAAATATTCTTAAGTAACATTTTTTCTGTTTAGTCTGATATTAATATAATTCTGTAACATAGAAGAACTGTAATACCTACAATGTTTTCTATCAAAATTTAAAGTATGTAAAATCTTGAAATTAGAATAAAATAATTTTAATGTAAATTAAAATATATTTAACAAATTATACTGTTTTTTATGCCACTGGAAATGGGGCTAGATATGAAAAATGTGGACTTTTTGAATCGTAATAAGACAATCAATTAAATTTACAACCCTTTATAGTAAATTTAATCGTTTAATTACACTTTTGAGAAATATTAAGTGGTTTTTTTTAAGCAATTTATGTAACACTATGAAAAAGAGAGATAACAGATGATTAAAACATAAATTATAAACAGCGCTAAAAATTAATGATGCTTTTTCACCATTTAATTTCTTCAGAGTATTAAGCATTTCAATTCAGTGAGCTTCACAACCTGTTTTTAGATGAGATCCATTGGAAAGTATGAAAAGTATTAACCAATCTTACACCCATTTTTACTTAACATCAAAATAAAATTATTCAATTTTATTTTGAATTTAGTATAATTATATATATGCCTTAGTTTTAACTTATAAACAATAGACAAGATGTTTCACAAGACTGAATTGTGATCATAAATTTCTATGGATAGAAATATTCAATATAACTTTAACAACCATATTTTTTAGATTGAATATAGGTATTTTTGATATGTAATTTATAAATACATATGCCTAGCATTAATTCAAACTTTATTAGTTTTGCTCACTTTATTCATATACTATGATTTTTATAAAATACATATTTCAATTTTCTGTATTTTTCTATTAAGAAATAAAATTTTAAGTAACGAGTATATATGAAAGGGATTCAAATATTTTAGATTAATATACCTAGATATTAATTGGAATAAATTATTAAATTAATTATGTTTCCCTATTTAAAATATAAATTTGCATTTTGATTTTCTGTCAAAAAAGTTATAAAATATTAGGATTAAAAAATTACATAAAGGATTTACTACTTCTAAATATTTAGTATTTCTAAAAAGTTTTAAATCTTTATAATCATATAATTAAAAATATAAAATATTTCGAACATACTGAAAAGTTTTAAAAAATAGAAGTTCGAATAATAAAACTGTTTAATCACTGGCAAATTTTTATGTCAAAATGGACTTTTACATGAAATACAAATTGGCAATTAAATGAAATGAATCGTTAGTTTTTCCAGGAAATTCAAAACTGAGGAATCTAAAAATATGATAATTTTATGTCAGTTAAATCTAACGACTACAAATATGGAGGTCTGGTATGCTTGTCACTTCACAGACAATTTTTGACAAAGGGAAATGCTAAAAAGCAATGAAAGATTCGATTAAAAACTGATTTTTACCAAACGTAAGCGGTGTTCTAAATTAGTCGTTATTACGATTTAATTATATAAATGGCTTCTTTATAGAAACTAAAAAAGTAATCGTAATAAGATTGATAAAAAATTTTGCAAGTATTAGAAATATAATTTAAGAAACAGAAGTTTTTCATATAAGCAGGAGAAATAATTAATTACTTAATGAAATACTGAAAAAACTGATTGCAATTTCAATTTTGTTGACTAATCAAAAGAAATTAGAAAATAAAATAATTTTCATTGTTAAACTTACCGAATTAATACAATTTTAATTTTCTATTGAATTTCCTGGAATTAAAAAACATAAAATATCAGTTGTTATATCTACAAAACATTACACTTTCAAGACATAAATGGTTTTTATGAATGAATGAATGCACAGTTTATAGA
>JAPDSC010006226.1:0-33114 GCA_026290005.1 Latrodectus geometricus
AAAAAAAAAAAAAAGCATTTATATTATTCGATTTCACTTTATTACGTGATTTCCAGTGTTATTTTTTTAGATGATAAGCTATATAAGTAAGTCAAATAATGACACTATAACTTATTAATTTTTCATGTTTTAGAACAGTGATGCTTTCTTTTACTACAATGAAAGTGCTTACGCTTTTTCCTATAATTCACCAAATGAAAACTTATTGGAGCGATAACAATGAACCATCATTCATTGGCAAATAATTTTGCAGTTAAAAGAAATTTTCAAGAGTTCCACACCGAATTCAATTTGCTTTTTGCAAGAATTATATTAAAAAAATTCAATTCGTGGTGCAAAATAGTATCACGCATAAAGTTGTATAGTAGATAATTATTGTTAAAAATTTGTACATATAATTATTTTTCTAAATCACAATTTTTTCCAGAAATCTGGATAAAAATTTTTTTATGGACCGCGGCTTGTCAGTATATCAAATAAACTCTCTAGACATAATAAGGAAATAAATGAATACAACGAAAAAATGAGGCAATGTGGTTTTAGTGTTTAATTTTCAAATGAATATGCTTAAAATCATATGCAATACTCATTATTTTTTGTAATTATTAAAAATACTCTGATAAATCTAATAATGATGAATCTGATGATGATAGGATTAAACGCCCATGCCAAATACATTGTTTTGAGTTTTGTAGTCATTAAAAGCACTCTGATGAATCTGTCTTCGAATTTCTGTATCATGAATTGACCGTTATATAGTTCTCATGCTTAAATCTATTGGTATTCAGTCATTGAAATTTATGACAATTTGAACTAATGGGGAATGCTTATCTAATGAAATTATCTGCTGAATAGTGGATGGAATTGTTCTCTTTCTTACACATCAATCGTTTGATGTTTTTGGCCATGGTAGATTCTGACAGCTTTCATGAGGGAATATCCAAATTCCATATCAGAATCAGAAATGCTATGTTTCATTTCACAAAGGTCATTTAAGTTCTGTTCAGAATAACGTAACATCTTGGCATTGTACCGTGAAAAGCTGTTACAAAAACCATTGCAAAAGCTTTCCAAGCAACCAATAATCTTATATCTGATGATTACATCATTTTACATTGTTGTCAATATTTTCTCTTGGTCTAAAACCAATTCATATGTAAGTTTATACAAACTTCTCAAGTATTTTAGTTCATGTGGTAAAGATTCACTTCTTTAAAATCAAAGTTAAGAAATAATAAAGGATGGGATAAGAAATATCTTAGAAGTATTTTCAGTATGTATTTAGGAAAAGAAATAAACCATTATAACAAATACAAAAATCATTATAACAAAATGTGGGAGCGTTTTCTAATTTCATTGAAAATCGGATAGGTTCCAACATTTGTGTCCTTGTTATGTCATGTCACATTACAAAAAAAGTTTCATTCATGACAAAAAGTCATGAAGCTCGTTTTTTAGTATCTTTGGTATTTTGAAACGAAAATATTAAAGTGAAATGTTAGATTAACTGGTATTTTTTTTCTTACATTTCACTTACAGATTGCTTAGAAACATATTATACCGCTCTTCGGCGTTCGTGTTGGATGAGATTCGATAAAAACAATCTCTTAAAAACCACAATACTTTTATTTGTAACAATTTCTATAAGATATAGGAAATTCCACAGCAAAAGTGAAATTATACAGTTCAAAGTCAGCTAAGACAACCCCTAACAGCTTCCAAATAGAGAAATCTCTAATACCTCATACAGATAATAGCTTTTATGCAACTAGAATAGTATTTAAGACTAATCGTCTTTACTACTCATAATCCTTCTATGCCGAACGGCGGTATTTATACGTGACTTGGCGTGAAAATCCGAGAGTTTAGCAAGTTTTCTGGTAGGTTGCGGGCTGTTTCGTTCAGTATTGGTCCTAAAGCTTCGATGGGGGGAATTTTCCAGAAATATCTATGTTTCGCCATGTGGTCGCCAAATTAATAGAAATGCTTTTTTTTTTAACGTAGAATACGCTTAAATTGTGCAATTTTTGTCCAAAATCTAAGTATTTTATATCAGTCTGAAGTATTTTAGGACAAATACGAGTATTATTGTTTATCTTTTATATTAATAAATTGTTGTATTAATAAACTTTTTATAATATATATACTTTCCAGCAATCAAATCTAATAACACATGTAAGCAAATTTTCTGTCTTTCGCAATTTAAAGGGAAAGGAAACACTCATTTTTGAACTTGAAGTAAGCAAAACCATCTTTATATTGGACTTCATATATCTACAAAAATGCTGTTTGATGTTTTATTTAATATGTAATTTCCATACATGGGGCAAATAGGCTAAAAATCCACACATTTTGTAAGTAAATATATGAAATATTTTTTTTTCAACAATTTATCTGAAACATTAAATGTAATAAATTATTTTTTTATCTTTATGAAAATTTATTTAATTATAAGTTAATTTATTGCATCTAATCTGTAAATATATATTTCTCAAAATTATTTCTTGAGATGAAAGTAAAGATATCATGCATCTTTTAGTGTAAAATTATGCATTTGATAAATTTTCTGTTTTCCTGGCAACTCTGGCTTAGATGGGTTAAAATATAAGTTTTTTAATAATATTCTGAATTTTAGTAAACTTTATATACGAGCAATTTATTTTAACTTACATTTCTCATTTTAATAGAATTCATGACTAAGAAATTTAGATGAATTTTGTGATCAGACTGAATATATTATTTCCTAGTTATGTTTTATGATTCTACTGTTTTTATATTTTAGAAAATCAATATTTCAACTATTCCTGAAAAATCAGATTTTGCAAACTATTTAAAAGTATTGTTCCTATTTCTATCTACATAGTATATTAATTGTGTAGTAACTGTCTATGAAAAGCTGATATATATTTGCATCATAATTATCGTTATCACATTTTTATGAAGAAAACTCTCAAGTATGATTTATCACTTATCATAGTCACATTCATCACTATTTCAATAATATAAAAGTATTATACAAACTTGATGCATTCATTTATACAGAGCCAATTATTTACTACAAATTAAAGATAATTAATAAAAGTGTACGTCAGTTGTATTATAAATTTTCATTTAAAACAAAAACTAGGAAATGGTTGAGAGATTATCTAATCATATATAAATTATACCTCATGCCTTTAATTAATTACTATCAGCAGAATTTTTGCCTTGATTTTTATTAAAGAAAAAAGTTGCCGAATTAATAACATAAATTTCAACCTTCAAAATCTTTTGAGTGTTCAACATTTTCTTTTTGTATTAGTTTTATGATGATTTTAATTTTGTAATTTATTATTTTATGTATAAATTAATCATTCTTCGTTATTTCAAGGTCCTTTGCTACGAGTGAAAGATTTGGAAGTGGATTCTTTCCAAAGACTGATTTATTAATGGTATTTCTAAGAAAATGTTATAAATAGCTAATTGGGCACATTTAGTATTTCAAAAAAATTTGTTATAAGAAACTAATTCTGCACATTTAATGATTATTTTTAAGTGTTAAATGAGTATTAACTTTAATATTTGACATGAGCAGCTTTTACGTGAATAATTATACAAAATTTGGTAACTATGCAAAGAAACATAAATATTTAACATTTCTTCACCTTTTAGAAGTATAAATGTATTTACTGGAAAAGCTAATAGTAGTTTATGGGTAGTCACAAAAAAATTGGTTTGTTTTGAAAATGATGCACGAATGAATACACGCAGAAACATATTGCTTAAAAATAATTTAGTAGGAAATGCATTAATATTCGCATTTAAAAAATTGCTCGTCGTTCTATCTGAATTTATCAAAGTATATTTTTAAATGTTATTAAAAATGACAAAGGTTTATGAGATCATGGAGTGTAATAAATAATCTTAGTTTATTTTCATGTTCCCGGGAGGAATAGCTGCTATATCACTTTATAAAAAGATTAACACTCAATCATTGTATCTGAACACCTATTTTTATGATCTGAAGAAAAATATATTAAATATTGCTCTAAATCTCTTAAATTTTAAGTTACAAGAAATTTATCTCACATTTTAAATTCGTTATTATTATATAAATAGAATTAAAATAAATATATATAAAATTTATTTTCTTTTATAACACCTCGGCAAGTTGCATTGCTCATTAAGTAAGTAAAAGTGTAATATGTAATTCTGCCTTTGGAGATACATTAAAATACCCCAATAAAAATTTTCACTAGTATTATCAAGAATGCAAAAAGTTTGGGATATTTTTAACCAATCAAGTCATTTTACATTTTTTATTAGTGTAATATATTCTTGATATAAGCTTGATCTTAGAATTTAATTTGAAGTGTATTAAAAAATACTATTTTCATTTTATTCGTTGAATATCAAATTTGTAAAAAACATACTTAGTATTAAATTAATAGTTTTTTACTGAAAATAGAGAAAACTATCTTGGGAAGTTTTATTTAATTTTAGGGAAAAACTTATTGAGTTATAAATTAAGTATTCCAGTTAAAACATTCTGGAAATTAGCTAATACAGATATGATTTTTTATCTTTAATTTTTATTGTATAATGATAAAAAATACATATTCTTATTAAAGAAGTATATTTGTATAAAATATTTGGCACTCAAAATGTTGACTGATAATGTAGTTCTCATACTTGTTCATAGGAAAAGATAAAATTTTCGAGTTAAGTTTGTACAAACCATTATTTATGTTAATAAGAATGTAATTTTTATGTTGTTAAAATTAAATATTCCATTAAAAAATATATGGTCAAGCATCGTGCAAATTAAATAAGTATAAATAAAGCAAAATACCAAAATATAGAAATTATTGAACCAAAATATATTCATTATAAGACCAAATTATCTGCACACTTAAAATTCTATCTTTGTTAGTTGTAAAGGATGAATGCTTAATGTAAGCGAATAAAATTTAATTGCCTTTCCTATTTCGGTTTATTGTGACAATTATAAGTCTAGAGTGGGCACTGAAGAAAAGAAAATCAACTCATGTCTTGAATGTGTAATATGTAAATAGAAAATAAATTTGAATTTGTGTGTAATCCAAACAAAGTAACAGCGACGATCATCATTCGCAGCCACAAATACTAGAGGTTACCTCGGTTTCATTGGCATAAAACTACTTCGAAATGAATTTCAGAATTCTGATTAATGAACATTAGAATCTGGAACCTAAATCACATATGATTGTCCTTTGATATTTAATGCATACATATAAATACATTCATAAATAATTCTGAAATTTAAAAATACCACTTGAATGTACGGTAGAATTATTGTTATGGTAAAAACATAAACCTCTGTCCCTAATTAATCTTATGAAAGAAATCGTCGCATAAATGATATAACTTCCTTTGGAAATTCTAAAGATATTTTACAAAACAATCAACACATTGCTTCTAAGATGACAATGCTTAGAAGCAAAATTTTTATTGGAGATGGAAATTGAAAAGTTGAGCGTTTTAGAGAGTTACAAATATTCGATTTGAACGGAATTAATAAACATTGCAGAAGAGAACGCATCAATGATTGCATATCATTATATTTCATTTGGTACACATATTGAAGATTCAGAACAGTTGAAATAAGCACATTAACTTTAAGAAGTGTTACAGTCAGAAAATTTGATACAGTAAATCTAATAGCTTAACAATTGAAGTGAAGCATTTGAGGATCCACAGTACACACTTCTGATGACTTCAAGAAGATCTTGCTAGGAAAGAAGAAAGAAGAGAATGAAGTGTTTTCACACGTCGCGCCAAGATGAAAACCAAAAACATTTCTAAGAATTCACCCGAAAGATGTCCATGCAAAAAGAAAACGCCCCTCTTCTTGTTTTCGCAGTAACCAGAATCGAAAAAAGATCTTTTACTTAAAAAAACATAGCCATGGGTTCTAGTAGAATTAGTTCTCATTTGAAAAAAGGGGCTGTTAAGTGACAAATACAAACACGAAATAAAAAAACAACATAAAATAAAAAATAGGGTTCCATTATTGATCGGAGTGAAGGTTAGAATGACAAAAAAGTATTTTTGGAATGCTCGATTTGAGACAGCTATATCAGTCTTGAGTGATAAATCATAACTTATGTTGATTTTTTTAGATTTTTACTATATTACATTAGCTTTAATACCATAGTTAACTATTTTTTCTATCTGTTAAAGTTTCAATATAGATTTCAGTCCTAAAAACTATTAATATTCAATTTAAACACTTACTGTACCTGCACACATTTCCCTTTCTACCTGTACATGATTACAATTCTAGATTATGTTTGTGGTTTAATAAGCACCTCTATTTTATAACCCATTGTGTACAGGTCATTTTCAGGCTTATACTCTTAACCTACGGTTTCAGTGAACAATAAGCTTAATTCCTGACGAAGATGTTTTTCTATTCTCGCCATGAAACAATACTAAAGTTTTATTGTTGATTAATTTTGATTATACTTTTCTGTTTTAACTGTGTTGTATTATTTATGCAAGCTAGTTACATTAGTATGACTATTTTGGTGTAAATTATTGGTGATATGTCTAAATAAAGCGATGACTTCGAACTCCATTTGAGAAATGAGATATCAAGTAACAGAAACTCTTAAGCAAAATGTTCAAAGTTAAGCTTTGAAGAATAAAAAAAATTCTGTTGAACTATAGGCGACTGGTTGTTACCCCATTATTTACTGTTATTAACAATACGACAATCAAAAATATTTTACACTGCTTATTATTGATATACTTTTCATTTGCCCAATCTTATTTTCTCATTTATTATTTATTTTTAAATTTTAATATTTAATCTAGGTTTTCTGTATACAATAATTTGTTTTCTTGTGTATATTTTGTATCAATTTAAGTAAAAATCCCTACAACTCCCATGAAACTGGAAAATCTTATAGAAGTTAGATATGGAGAGGTTGCTAATGTTAATCCTCAATACACCCACAACGGTACAAAAAAAAACTTACAAGAATGTTTTTCAAATAGCCATTACACGATTTGATTTATTGCTTCTTCAACATAGTGGCTATACTAAATACAATATCTGTTTTTCTTTTTTCGTTCTATATGTAACAGATATCTTTGCTCAGAAAATTTGGATTGTCTTTATTTTAAGAAAACTCCCCTCTTAAGAAGATTTTTTTGGGGCTCTAATTTTATGTTTTAGAAAAATTGTTATTCTTTTATTAATGTTTCTCAACATATATGTTATTTATAGTTATAGAATTATATCTTTGAGAATTGATTATTGTCAAATTTGAATACATTACTTTTTATAATAATTTGCATATTTAAAAAGTAAACATTTTAACTCTGTTCATACAATCCCTTTTTTAAGAATTAAAATTTAATTGTTCAAGAACACGAGAATAATCATGCCTAATAAGTGTAAAATATTAAAATTAACCACCCTATATTGTTTAATTAATTATGTGAGAAATTCAAGGAATGATTTCTAATTTGTAATAGTATATCGAAAAATCTTATTTCTCTGTTACAATTTTTATACCGAGAAACGTAATTTCAAACAGTGTGCATATTTCTATAGTTTTATTTTGTTAATAATATATTTTAGAATAATACTCATAATGCTTACTTCTTTCATCTCTTTCTCCAGATAGTAAACACTGTTTAGATTTTAATTTTTTTTCAAAATAATTTATAAACATAAATAACAATAATTAATGCATTAAACGGAGTTTTTGTAACGTACATAAGCATAAATTGCAGAAAACAAAATAAAATTTTGGAAACAATAAATTAATTTAAAAAAATTTCCATCAATTTAGAATATTTTTCAGATTTGTTCTCTTTATGCAAAATGGGTTTATTTTTGATACCACTATAAATACTTAGAATACCTATTAATTTATTTTTATCATTATAATATGTTAAAAAATTACTAATGTTATGTGAAAACACACACACAGTTTTACATTAATGGAAAAAAACCAATAACTTTAAAATTCCAATGGAAATAGCTATTCGAGAATATAATACTAATGCAAGGTTTTTGTGACATTTTATTATTTTATTGAAAAAGTTCATTCGTACTTGAAATTTTCCCATTTTATGAGGAATGAAACTTAGAAATTTTGAAGCATATCCATGTTACCTTCTGAAGTAGAAATAGATACAAAACAGAAGATCACATCATTAAAAAAATAGTCAAAGGGAAAAAAATAGCAAATTGGAAAAATAAAAACAGGATTTTCTGAATATTATTTCATATTACAAATAACTATTTTTCTTATTTTATGTATTTAAATTTTGCCATTCCCCAAGCTTATTAAAATTCTATGGAAAACATAGTTTTTTGCCATATAGTTATATTAGTTTATAAATATAATAAATTCATAGTTTTTTTTCGCAGTAATATAAAAAATAAATAATATATATAGAGTTAACAATAAAGAAAATGTATAAGTTAATAATATATAAATATATATTAGTTAATGGTGGATATAGTTTAGGTACAATAACAGATTAAAGATATACAATTCGTTTCTATATTAACAATCTTATTTGATTTTGTTTATTCACTACAATAAAAGTTTCATCTTACAGAGTTCATGTTCTTATACCTGAACTATCACTATGTTGACAAACTGCATAAACTAATGCCTTAAAGAGACTTTTTGTGTCCCTTGAAAGCGAGTTCTGAAAGTATAAATTCCTTTTATTTTCTCTTAATAAGTCCGATGGGAATGAAAGGAGCAGAGAA
This sequence comes from Latrodectus geometricus, assembly GCA_026290005.1. NCBI lineage: Eukaryota > Metazoa > Arthropoda > Arachnida > Araneae > Theridiidae > Latrodectus > Latrodectus geometricus. Next base: position 8,759 of record JAPDSC010006226.1, read on the forward strand.
CATTATTCTTAAGGATTTACTTTTATTGCAAAGTTATCATATGGCATTAAAGTTTTAAATTTGTTTAATGTTATTTTTAAACTAAAAATGTAATCTCACATAATTGGAATTTATATAAATAATTATTTAATACTAGTTTTAAATGTGAACGTGTGAAAAGAAATAAAATATGTGAAAGGAAAACAGATTTTTAGTGAAGTTCAAGTTTCTTGTTGAGGAATACTTTTGCTCCCTTTCGTTATTTTTATTATATATTTTGATACCTACTTGATTGCATTTTTCTATCATTTCAAATTTGTCTTATTTCCTTTTCATACTTTTTAAATTATTTTCTAATTTATTTTATCAAAATTATAAAAAACTTTATCAAATTTTTAAATTTTAAATCTATATGAATATTTATAGGTTTATATAAGTACAAAAATATTTCCTTATGAACTGTTCAGGAAAGTACATTTTTATACAAAACATTTTCAACAATTAATGTGATTTTACAGATATAATATTTATAAACATTAGGATAACATTTTTGGGTGAAAATGTGCTTTGGGTCTCTTGTTTGGCACGTTTTCAAAAACGCTGATGCCATGGCGAAATTTATACCCTATTTCAAAGTGAAACTTAACTAGCAACCATTGAAAAGACTAAAACAAAATAGTAATTAATGAGCATGTTCGAAAAAATGCTTCAAATTCGCGAGTTGGCGAGGAAGGGGACCTAAACCGCAATTTAACCCATTTTTCATTTCTGTAATATCATGTATGAAAAGATTTGTCTCATCTTTCTGGACAAAATAAAGGCTTGAAATGGTTATTATTTTTATATAAATTATAAAAAAGTCTATTGTATTTATTTTGCTAAAATTTTTGCATCTTTTTTAAATATCATTCAAATTTTATTTTTTCTCTGATATATATTATATTTTGTAGTACATTTTGCATAATCTAAAAATATACCATCCAACGTTTAACAAAATCTTAGCTCATATTTGAGTATAAATTTTTTTTATAACAGTTTAAATGGCAAACATATTATGAAGAAATTGTTCACTTTATAAAACATTTCTGTTACCATTACTTTATACTTTTAGAAGATAATTTATCTTGTATGAAGAATTATTTATTTACATTAAGGAAAACACATGTGAAATTTTAAAAATAATTGGCAGAATTTCTTCACATATTGTCACAGATCTTTCTTCATAAAACACTACCCTAAATACAAAGTTTAGAAAAAATGCAGAAAGAATGCTTACATTAATTTGAAATAACTTTTACACTCATAAATGTTTCTACGAATACTAATTAATAATTTGGCAATCATAAAAGATACAAGAATAAAAAATTAATTCCAAAATGATAGCATCAAATTTTGTTTTAAATTCATTAAAAATGTAAAAGAATGTGTAAAAATTGTAAGTAAAATAGAGAGTAGTTATTTATTTTATTTGTATTATAATTTAATCCTTTCTTGAATTTTTTACTGGTCATTGAACCGAAGAAACTGATTTAATTTTAAAATGAACAAAGTTGTATCAGCTATTTTGATGAGTAGATACGCAGTGTTTGTTAGCAAGTAGATAGTAATCTTAGAATTTTTTATGTAAAACTCAAATATTTAGTTCACGAAGTCTGTTTACAATATCCTGGAAAATATAAATGCGTACCTGGAAAATATAAGCGCATTTTGTTTAAAAATTCCTTATTTTTTTCCCATTACTGAATCTTAAGGAAAAAGTTGTAGCCCTTTTTTCCTTCATCCTCAATCTTTAATTGAATTATCAAACATGATTTAGTTTAGGAAGTAAAAAAATTCTTTGCTCTTAAAATTTACTAATACAACAGAAGCATCATATTTAATCTTTTCTTCTTAAAATTATAATACCTGAAACAAAAAGTTAATCATTTATATTTCTGATCTTTATAAATGTAACTATATATTTTTTGGACTTTTATACTCTTGTCTTTTTATGTTACTGAGCACAGTTGTCTGGTAGCAATTTTGTTTTTTTTTTTTTTTCCTTTTTTCGTTGAAATATTGGGATTTATTAAAATTTCTGCCGCCTACTCAGCGTGCCTGACTGCGGATAGGGAGGTTTGGTTTCGAATCCCGGTTCGGGCATGAATGTACTTTCTCTCTCTCTCCTGTCTTTGTCCTTTCCTTGTATAAATGGTTGCCCACCATTTACCGGGTACCTATTTCAAAATTTTCTGGTTTCATATAAGATATGGCCTTTTTATTTAATATTTAAACACAGTGGCAACGAACATTAAAATCTATGAATAACAAAACTAGAGCTAGAACAACAAGGAATATAAGAATGCACAAACTCGCTCACCAACGAAAACTTAAGTACGATGTGCAAACAGAAGATCGAACATTTCTCGGTCATTTCTTTTCTAATAACCTTGAAAATAGAATATCCACACAGTAATATATTTATGAACATACATGAATTTCAATATTACACATGAGACATTAGACGAGCCCGATAAACATTGACCATAGATTTTTATTTTTATAATTCTATTCAGTGAAATGAAAATCATATTTAAACGTAGCTAGTATTTATTTATACATTAAAAATATAATAAAAAATCTGTATCTATGATCGGAAATGTAATATATTTGTAATATATATAATATTTATAAATTTTACATATACAGTGTGTTTAACTTTTACTACTATTTGAAAATATCACAAGATTTCCTATAATATTGATATTTAGAGAATGCTATTTAATATTCCTGTGCTCTTGGGTGGGTAACAGATCATAAGTTGAAAAATAAAATTTGATTTCCATTCAAAATAAAAACCATTTAAAATGTAAAATAGTTATAACATTATTAAGTATATTTACAAATGAAGATGATACTATTTTGTCACTGATAAGCCAAATCAATTTAGGTATATCCGAGAAAGATTTTATATGATAAGAAATTTGATACATTAGAAGTTTTCAAAAGTTGGAGAACGTTGCAATTATAGAAATTGTGGTAACTTCTGTAACCCTAGAAGGATCATTTCATTTTGAGACATTCAATGTTATTACGTCATTTTCTTGTAGTAAATGTCATGGGAGAATTGTATTTCGTATTATATTTACTCAGTATTGTAAGATGGCATGATTTTATTTCTTGCATAACTGGAAATATGAAAAGAACGCTTTGTTTGAAGTAAAGTTAAGCCTCAATTTTTCAATTTGAAGTGTCATTTGAAATATTTCCCAAAATATAATTATATTACATAAAAATGCATTTAAATTTTTTTTGAACAATTTTTACCATCCAGTATTTTAGTATGTTGTATAATAACAATAATATATTCATAAGAAGATGGATACATATAAAAATATAATTAAAAAAAGGAAAAATATTCATTTAATTTATAAAAATTACAAAATTATAGACTCACTTTTAATACAATTAATTTTTATTTAACGATTTAGCGTAAGTTAAAAAAATTTTTTTCAAGAGGCAACAAAATATTCTCTTATGAAATTATAAATGCTCTCATGCTCTCCTATTTATATCTAAGTATCTTTTATTTAGATATAAATGAGAGACTCATTTTCCACCATTTTAGAAATGATTTATTAACAATTGTATAGTTTTCCCCGAATTAAAGATACAGGTGCAAAAATAGACATTTTCCCCGAATCCTTCCCATTACTGAGAATAAAGCAAAACTGTTTTCGGATGTGAAAGCGGAGTTCTTTAGAAAAATAAATGTTATTTTTATTTTTTTAGCACTATCTGGTAAAAAAAAAAATTATGGTTTCCAGCAAGGGAAATTTAATTGAGAAGCCAATCCCAACTGCAAATATCGTTTCATTGGCTTCATTTTAACCCCAAAAAGCTTTGACGTAACGATATACGTCTTTTCGTAGTGTCAACAGATTCACAGCAGTAGTTTTATTTTCCCCAACACAGCTTAATCAACTGCTCTGTTATTTAAAATCCCTTTTTTACCCTAACTCTTCCACGCAAACATTTTAACATTATTAAATATTTTTCCCTTGTACTGCAACAGGAAACGGTGTTAGATTTCAACCCATCTCATTAAAGACTGAGGACGAAATACGAGGACTTAAATAAAGACATACAAAATGGCTTCATTGTTGTGGAAAAATAGGTTTATTTAGAGGAAATAAGTATTATGAGTGAAAAATTGAGGGAAAAAACTTAATTGTTTTTTTTTTGCAGAAAAAAGTCTAATCAACACATTAACGTAATATATATATATATATATAAATAAAAACATATATACCTTATGAAAAAAATAATTAATTGAATATATTCATTGCAAAATGAAAGTATATTCTGAATATACAGTTTAAAAATAAATTTTAATTATTTCTTTTCTTCCATTTTTTGGAAATTTCGTTTTGTAGAAAAGTGTTTTGCTTTGTGAATAGCTATATTTGATAAAATCATGAATATATATTTGTACTTTTCCTAAGATATGTACTTCAAAAATATATTTTAATTTTATTTTACTTTGAATGTGAGTTTTTCGTAAGTAATAGAACTACAAAACTCTAAAATAAGAAAAATAAGTAATTTTACTATATAAAGGAAATTGAAAATAAAATAATATTGAAAGAATGAAAAAAAAACACTATGCAATGAAGGACTTAAGTTTAAGGCTAAAAATTGTCTTATTTAAAAAATGAAATGATTTTACTACATAAAGGAAATGGAGATTAAAACCATGAAATAGAATACGAAGCACGTAAATTTACTTTACATGCTTAAAATGTCATTAATTTAATAAACGAAATGATCTTACTATATAAAGGAAATTTAAATTTAATACATAAAGGAAATGGAAATTAAAACCATGAAACATAGCATTGAAAGTACTATAAAAAACTATGCAATCACTGAATTTGCTTTACAAGCTAAAAACACTCATTAATTTTTTTATAAAGGGTCTCAAAGATTTGGATCGAAGATAAACTTTGTATATAATTCAACTGATAGACATACAATTATCTAAGCAGTTATTCATGTATCTATATTAAAATTTTTTAAAAATCTCTTATATTTAATAATTAATTTAATGAAAGCTAAAGATTAGAGAATAAACTACGTTTTCTAAAAACAAACTGATGTGAAATATTCCCTTTTTTAATATTTTATTATTTTTCCTTTTTTTACAGAGTATACTAAATAAAATTAAAAAAAATATACTAAATAAAATTAAAAAATGTATATTTTAAATATAAATATATTATAATATGTATATATATATAATATATAATATATGTATAAAATAATAAAATTAATATATACTAAATAAATATACAAAATATACTAAATAAAATTTAAAAAATTGGAGTAGAATACCATTAAGGAAGATATTGCACAAAGAGAAATACGGTTAAATACGGTTTAATACTTATCTATAAATATTATAGGCCACATTTAACCATATTAATTGTAAACCACACATATTATATTTATAAATGGGTTAGATATGAATTTACAGATTAATAAAAATTATATATTTTTGGAAATTACGTGTTATGAAAAGAATAAATTTAGAATTTTAAAAATATATCATTTCTGTGAGTATCATTCCTTGTGGAAATAACTTCGATAAAATATTTTAATTCAAAATGATTTGTAATTTCATATGCTGAGCGTATGCCCATCTCTGCACTCAGTGCTGTACATAATATCTATATTTCATCTTAAAGCGATTTTCTTCTATAAATAAAACAATCCACTATCTGAAGGAACAGATTTTAAAATGAATGATATAACAATGCATTTATTTATATGATGTATATTTCATTCATAGCCTTCGAAACCAGAATTACAGCAGATTTCTCATACAGGAATTTTAATGAATTTCCCTCAAGTCAAGAAATAATCTATATCTTACGAAATATTAATCTGTGGAATCTGCTTGTATTTCTTCATCCTACACCCTTTTGTTTCAAATTTTCATTTCTCCTGATATGTATAAAGTTACAATTTTATCGTAATATTATATGTCTGCGTGTTTGGTTATATAACTATAAAATTAAGTAGTGCAGGAATATTTTACTGAAGTTTATAAAATTATTACATTTTAAATCATTGTAAGAAATCATTGCATTATTTATTTTATTTTTAAAATTTATTTGGAACAAATATTTTAAAAACTTAATATATGCGTTTTTGTTTTATTAAAGTATATTATATTATTAAACTATATTATGATTAAATCCCCTTATTGATAGCCCATAAAAAGTTGAAATGCTTGTAAATTTTTTTAAATGTGGAAAATAATAATAATAATAAAAACTACTTAATAAGTTAAGTAATTTCAAGTGTTTCATATAATTATTGGCATATTCAACATGTATTTATAAAATAAGAAGCTAAATATTAAACTATTGAAAACAAAAGTGGAAGTGACACTTAAATAAGTTGTAATTTTATTCTTAAACTAACGCTCTCTTAACATAAATAATCTCTCATCCTTACTTTGTTAACGATTTTCCCTTAACTGTTATACACACCATAAATCAATTAAACGTGTGTTTACCTTTTTTGTTTCACTAAAAAGGTTATAGACCTAATTTACAGAAAAAAGGAGAGTAAAAGTAAAATTATAATTATGTAAAAATTTAATTATAATATGCTTAAAAACCTGAAACTTAAATTTGCCTTAAAGCTATTATCTAGAATTTTTTTTAACAAACTTTTTTTACTGAGAAACAATGCTTAAAATAAGGTAAAATAGAAATTAAGTAAACCATTTACAATATTTCAGGTATTGTACATATTTAAGTGTGTCATCTGGCATTATTATTAATCAATCAAGCAAGCGAGACAAATTATTGAATTTCAAAAAATGTATAAGAATCTGTACATTCGAACTAACGTTCCAACATGATTTATTTAATACTTGAATAAAAATTTTTTGTCTTTAAAATTTTGCATCCTGTTTATTTAGTTTAATATTTTGTCATGTTCTCGTTTGATGTGATTTCTGGAAGCTAAGCATCATTGCTAATATCTCATTGTGAAGTTCAGGAGTAAATTGATATAAAAATATTGAACACATACATTCAGATAAGAATTATTTGAATATTATGATAGGGAAATACATTGCTTTAAAATTTCATATTTCAAATTGCTTATTTCAGCCAAATTAATATCACTTATTACAGATAATTATCTTGCTATTGGAAAGAACTGCCAGTTAAAAAAATCGAGTTATGAAGAGGTGCTTTATTAATACTCTTTCTTTTGTTTTATAATTGTTTAAATAATTCTATATCAGAATTTTGCATACTTATAAATCCTTGCGTCATTATTTATCCTTTTCTAGAACTCTTTAGAAAGCAATAGTTTGTGTCTCTTCTGTGTATTTTGAATATCTATTATTTAAAATAGTTTAAATATGTATATAGCAAGTCATCATTATATATAATAAAATAAAATAAAACTAAATGTGTTTTTTTTGTATCTTACTCTTAATCTGAATGTATACTTTCGCAATTTTCATAATTGTTTTCAAGGGAAGAGTTCTGTACCTAATCCTCACGAAACTCTTTAAATTTGGACACACATAAATTAAAAAAACATTTATTTAACAGAAATTAACATTCATAGATTCGATGACGCCATGGTCGTAGGTAAAGTTAGTTCAAAATTTTAGGAATAATTCCTTTCTAACCTTTATATCACTTTCACATGTAAGAGAAAATGTGTGGTAACTGGATATGCTACAAGTAAAATATGAATTAGTCCGATAAAATACAGGGAAGAGTCAAATTATTCCTTACAGAGTTGTTGTAGCAGTGTTCATCTGTGCTCATTTGAAAGCGGAAGTTTTCTCATCTTCATCATTAATACCTTGATGTGAAGATATAGCTGATTGTAGATGGCGTTAATAAAAATTATTTTTGATCATAATCTTAACTATTTGTAAATATATAGAGTTGGTTATCAATATAATGAAAATTAGGAGTACTGAAACGTATTATAATGTCTAAAAAGCAAACAACTGCAGCAAAAGTGACCGAAGAGCTCAATCAGTATCTGGACTCTCCAATGCCAGTGATTATAGTTTGAAGGCAATGCTATAAACAAAATGTTTACGGTAAAGCAGCAAATATCAAGCCATTTGTCATCGATGTTGATGCTAAGCATCATGTATAGTGGTATCACACTCACAAAAACGGTCAATTAATAAATGAGATAAAAGTAGTCTGACGAGTCGTCTTTAACACTTTTGCCTACAACAAGCTGCTGAACGTTTGCAGGACATCTGCACAAGGGTATGATAGTAATTGCTTCCATCAAGCTGTCTTGCATGGAGTGGATCTGTTATAGTATCAGATGCCATGTTACTGTTTTCTGATAAACCAATAGTAACCTTCAAGAGGAATAATCTTTAGGGGGAGAAATGTAAAGAACATTTAGTTCACCAGATCCATCTTATAATACAAATTTTTTCTTGCAGGGGATTGAATTTTCATACCTATACATTCAGCGGGACTTGTCCAGTCGTGGTTGGATGAAGACAAGAATGAATATAAGTATCTACCTTGGCCCACACAGTTACTTAACTTTAATATAATTAAATCGTTTTGTATATTTTAGAATGCTCAATAATGAATTGATGCTGTCAATCAACTTCTCATTCAGAACTTTCAAAATATTACCATGAAGAATGGGTTCAGTATTCCTCTAAACACTATTGAGCATTTGTAAGTAGAAATTGATTCCTATGCGAATCAAAGCTGCATTATATATCAAAGGTGGACCACACATTACTAATAATAGATTCATCTTATATCTAAGTATTTCCATTATTTTGATAACCCCTTGTTTATGTGTACTTCATCAAATCTTAAAAATCATATCAGGTCATAAGATGTTTTAATCATCATAAGTAACATGCTTGTATTCAGTACGCATTGAGCATATTCGAAAGACTATTAATTTAGAAGACAGAAGGTTATAGGATTCTAAAAATTTGTCTTATCAAAATTTTTCAAAATTTAAAATCCGATCCTATAATTATACCTACTATACTAGAAGACGAACAACATTTCGAACAATTTTCCAAGAGTGTAATTGGCATCATCTATGAAGAACTGTCCGGCAAAAGAAGGACTCTAATGTATCTTCAAATGACAAAATATCATCAACCATGGTTCTTCCCAACAGATTTCATCTCAAATTATGCATAAAGAATTAGTAGGCAGTATGTACCTGTGAGAAAACCACTTATTTCTGGATAAAATGCAAGCAATCGCTAATAGTGGAAAAGAAAACCTTCAATATCTGTTGATTAGAAACAGATAATGTGGTCGAATAAATAACATAGCTCCTTATTTTACATTGGTAGCAGAATTTGAATTTGATGAGAATCCCATTAATCCACGAATCCCTCTTGCTTTACTCGCACTGTATAAGAATTTGGTGGGCATATCATGATATAATGTTTCTTCCAGTGGCATGAAAGATGTAACCTGTGTGTCTCTAGGATTAATAAACAGCTAGGAAAAACTTAGAAGTATAGCAGATCAAGTGTATTTTACTATGTTGCATTTTTACTGTGATCGTGACAGATACTTAATGGACAAGTAACGATTCATAGTCCAGAAAGGTTCAAAATCGATTCACTAAATATCAGTCTTTCTTACATTTTATCTGACCACTGCAGAACTCGAATCTTAAGACCCATAGATATGTTAAAATGACACATCCGACAGCACTCTTCTTTTTCACTTAGTTTTCAAGATCTAAAAAGCTGCATAATCAACGTATGAACATAAATACACTTCAAAATATCATATTGACTTGGATTCCAAGTGTAATAACTCTATTGTTCATGCGTAATATATAATAAGAAAAAGAGAAATAAGCTAATATTTTGTGAATTTTACACAGTTTAAAAAAATTATATTGAAATTTAAATTTCCAAACTTAAATATTTTTAACAAACTTTAAAATTTTTGCTTTTTATTTTCTAAAATACATCACAGCTTCCAAAAATCTTATAAAACAACATATCATCCATAGGTTTTCTTAGGCTTTTAGTTTCTGAATTCTATGATTATTAATGCAGCAGTTTTCTTTTTCTTACTTTTTGTTGTTGTTTTTTATTTATTCTTTATCATTTTCTGCTTACTTATTTTTGTGGGAATTAATTCTTATTGACTCATGTTCATTTTCAATTTTTGAATAGGAGTTTTCGATATTAGTTATATTACACTTATTGAAAAATATAAATACTGCTAACAAAATGAAAAACAAAGAAGAAAAGTATTTTGATTTTAAAACTCTGATTCCCAATTCAACACAACGAAAAGTAAAAATGCTCATGATGGGGAAGGATAAATAAAAATTACTTCCATGCATGGTATATTTCATATTAGAAATTTCTAAAGTAGTGGTAAAATTTATTATCATAAAGTATACAAAAAATATCTTTTAGAAATCAGATCAAGGTATCAGTTAAAGTAGTTATACAAGAAAAGATATCTCATGGTGATATCTTATCCTGCATAAAGGTTCATTTTAAACTTATCTTTTTGCTCAATGTTAAATATTCCCTGTTATTTCATGAAGTATCTACGTGATAAATTGTGCAATATTATTACCAATAATCTCTTATGAGTACTTCACTGATACTTAGTTCAATTATAACATAAATATTTTCGAGTTTTAAAAAGTTTTGCTCTTATAAAATTCGTAAGTTTTTATTCCTCATTTTGTGCATAATAGACGGTAGACTAGAATTTACATTCTAAGGTTGGCAAAGTTTTTTCTATTTGTTGTTGCAACAACAAATGCCATGATGACAGAAATAAATTAATATTAAGATCAGTTTTTATAGTTACTGACTTGAAATCACTGATTTTTACAATTTTTACAAAATGCGTGTCTAATATAATGATTGCGTTTTAGTTCTTGAGCAAAAGCTCACCTGTAGTTAAAGACATTAAAATTTTATTAGTTTTAATTTCTTTTCCCAACATTGTATTTGTGATTTAATAAAATTCCGATATACTTCTATAACTGCTTAAATGAAAATTAAATCTTTAAGAAAATCTTAAAAAGCAAATCTTTCTTTGAAACATGGTTCATCATCATAATATAATAATGTTTTCTTATCTCGCAAATTTTAAATTTTTATCAAAAAAATGCTTTCTTGTGGATTGTTTGCTGGTATAATGTAACTGTACGCAGGCATAACAATGGGGGGTATTCATGGTGTTACATATTTTCTGCATGAACACAATAATTTATGTTTCTGGTGTTGATTAGTATATACCTTGAATAAGGTTTAATTGATAATACTTCCATTCTTCATCCCTACTGATTTCATGTTTATTTAAATTTTGTTCACTATTTAAATTTTTTTAATATAGAATAAATTTATTGCAATATGCAAATGTACAAGAAGCGAATTTGTTGTAAGTTCTAAAATTATTTGCTTTTTATGGACTTTTGAATTGCACAACATTTTATTATTTTTTTTAAATAACCAATCACAATATTGGATGTCCTTATGCACAGTATCTCGATATTAAATTTACATTTTATATTTATTTCAATGTTTGAAAAATTATACAAATCTTTAACCAATGAAATATACTATTGTTTTACATAAGAAAAAGCTAAAATATAAAAGAGAGTTTTTAAACTAAAAAAAAGCGCTTGTACTTATTTTTCAGCTTAAAAAGTCTGATAAATATAGAAAATATATATTGAATATACATTTAAATTAAATATAAAATTATCTTTATGTGTTAATTGTAACTCAATGCAATCGTAAATATAAAATTTTGAAAAAAATCATAAAATAATGGAATAAATCTTTCATTTCACTTTATTCTTTAAAATAAGAAAGATAAAATAATATGATACATATAAACATTTAAGTTTTTATTTGGTAAAATTTAAGTATTACTTAGTATTTTTCCTCTGACGTGGAGCTAAGGGATCTTTGCACATTTCTAGGCCTTTAATGCTCAGATAATTCAGTAGTTTGGTAAGTTTGCTTCTTCGAAATTTTTCAGTGATGCAGTATTTAATGTAAGTCTCAACAGTTTGTGTGGAACTTCTTTTAATTCTTTTGTCATTGGACACTGTTCCAGGTAATGAAGGGATGTTCCTACCTGCCACCAGACACAAAGTGGTGATCTACCATTACCAAACCTATGAAAGTAATAAGGAGAAGGACCGTGGTTCTTTATTAGGTAAGTTAGATAGGGATTTGCACAGCTTCGATGTATAGATACTTTTGGGAAAAGCTAATGAGTGAATCGCCCTGTGTTATGATTATCCCAGAATTGTTGCCACTGTTTGTGAAGTTTTTCTTTGAGGATTCTGATCAAATGGGATTTTGGTAAGGCATGTTTCTGTTACTGGCAGGTTTTCATTTGAAGCTTCTTCTTTTGCGTTTCTGTCTGCCAATTCATTACCTTGGGCTATGATTGGGCTCTTGTGTTGTGGGTTGAGGAGAGGAAGTAGCAAAGAGAGGCTGACTGTCCAGATACTCGCAGGGAAAATATTGAATTCTATGGTACGCTGGATTGCTTTTTGTATGGCTCGTGCTTCTGCCTGATATATATAGTTTTCCTTTGCCACTTTTATTTGTTGTGTGTGTGTAAGATACTGTTCTCCAGAAATAGGATAAATGCTGCGCCTACCCCGTTGTCCTGCTTCGAGATATCCGTGTAATAGATGTAGTCTGTGGGAGTGAGAACCTCTTGTTGAATTAAGGAAGCTGTTTTGGGATGTTGCCTATTAATAATAATTTAGTCTTTATTATTGGGTATACTGTGTCTTTGTGTATTTGTTTTTCATAATCACTATGAGCTCTATGATGTTATTTCCTAATACAGCGTCTTGGTGAAGGTATTATTTTTGATTTTATGGCAATCATTTCTTAACAAGATAAAAAGGGGTTTTACCACCTGAAACTCCGAATCCTGATATTGGGGACGTTTTATAGCCCCGTGTGATTAAAAGTAGAAAATAACGTTGGATGCTTGTGAGGATTTTCACTTTCCTCTGCATCATGGGAAAGGCACAGGATAAGCAGCCGTAAGAAACTGTGAGGCAGATGCTGTTATTACTGTAAGGCAGATGCTCTTTGTGATTTGGTTTTCAGACCCCAGTTATGGGTGATCATGGAGTGCAGGTAGAGACTTACAAGTGAAACATGTTGCACGCTATTAATAACAATAAAAATTAAAGATTTAGAACCGAAAATGTATTTTGAAAATTATTTACTACGATAACTACCAATTTCAATAGATTTTATTCATGAAAATCTATAAAAAATGTCATCTTGAAATTATGTTCAAACTGATTGACTTTCTATATGATTATTGCGAATCATGAATGTAAAGTGTTTCATAAATGTGATGTTCAAATCAATAAAGGTATATTGTTTAATGAATTATTAAATAGCCATAATAATTTTAAAAAAGAAGCAAGAGATTAATTATTTTACTTGAATGGTATTTAAAAAGTTTCAAAACTCAATGGAGTTTACATAAGTAGCATTCTATTTTACCAAAACTGAAATATAATAATTTTCTTGAATATTAATTATACTCTTTTTTCTCCTTTCCTTTATCATTTTAAATTAAATGGATAAATGCTTTTAAATATATATATATATATATATATATATTCTAGTTTAGCAAATACTATCTAAGCACTTACAAAGTAGTTTCCTGTTTCATATATTCCTCATATAGTAAAATATACGAGTTAGAAATATATGAAATAAAAAACACAATAAATGCAGAACGTTCATTCCTTTTTCCGATTGAACAAATATGCAGATCATTCAGAAAAAAAAGATCGTTTTGTTATAAAAAAAGAAAAACCCCAATATTTATTGAAGGAAAAAAAAAAAGAATATTTGTTACGAAAATGGTGCTACGTTTACTTCTGTAGTAAATCAACTACTAAGATTAAAATTTTATTGCCTTTAGTGACAAGTTTCAGAGTTCACTTTTTTAGTGACAGTTTATTAAGCAAAGTTCACACAGCGTTTTCTAAATCTGCTGGTATATTAATAACCAGAGTGTCCACCAGATAGTCACTTCTAAAAAAGTTCTTTAGGCAAAAACTCTTTCAGCTTAAATAAAAAAAAGCAATTTTTTAAAAGCAAAATATGAATTATTAAAAATTTCTCTTCCAATTTATCTAGCAATATTTGAGTTGTAGCTACAATGTTAGGGAAGCCAGGAGTCATGAGAAGCTTGATTTTTCCTGCATTCCTTCCAATATTATTTTATTACTTTTTTACATGATTCTTCACACATTTTTTTTAATCTCATAAGGGAATCTAGTTCTTTTTCTTCTAATAATAATATTAATTGCTGTGCTGCAATACATTTGTTTCAGTATCATATGTAAATGACTAAAATTTCAAGAATATAGGTGTGATATATGTGGTATATTAATGTATGTGGTATATTAATGTAAAATGCTGGTAAATTAATAACAAACGTGACCGCAAGAATGTTGAATACAAGCATGTAGGCATTGTGTCGTATTGATGACAGAAGATGCCGTAGTAGCCAGGTGAATAGGTTGATTGCATCGTCCTGTCTGTCTAGATAATAGGTAGGATGATTTGCAGTCGCTAAACTTGCTTTCTTCTGATCATGGCTATCATTAGCACTCAGGAAAAGTTGGATTATATCAGAAAATACAACTGATGTCCATTCCATCCTCCAATAAAATCTGGCTATACTATTCGCTTCAAAAAAGGCAATGATTGAATATATATAGAATACAAGCTTCAGGTCATGTAGCGCTTGAGGTAACGAATTTGTCACATTTCTTTGTGTAAGGGCCTTGGTGGCCTGGTTGGTTAAGGCATTGTTCTCGTTACAGGAAGGTAGTGAGTTCGAATCTAGGCTTAACCGAAAATCCTTCTGGCTCACTAAAGGTGGCTGTGGCATGTTAAATATGTCGTAGTAGCAATGTCCTCCACGTGAAATGATACCTCTGGGGTGGTAAGTGAATATTCTATTTGGTCCCTGCTTCTAAATTGCGAAGACTCTCACACGGCTGATTCTATCTAACTGGTAGAACCCAACTTAGGGATAGGTGCAGTGAAGCATAAGCAACATCCTTTGTGTCACCGTTCATAAGTTCCCGTTCCAGGTGCAGAATTATTCATCACAGCCATACAATACGTATGATGGTCTTTCCTCTCCATAGTGCCACGTGGTCACCCAGAACTCTATTTTCTTGCACCATTTAATGCACCATTACTGCAAGAGAACAACTTGACCATTGCTCTCAATAATCATACACTGCCGTGTATTCATTTTTGCCTAATCACGGATTGTCTGTAAAATCAAGGAAAGAACTTCCACATTCTTGTATTTTTATTGTACTACTTCGATCAAATTCAATAAGCTATTAATTATGGTTTTATTATCTTTCGAAAACCATTTTTGTCACCGCATCACAAAAGTAACTAAAATATTCGTATATTAGTTACTTTTGTGATGCTATAAAAAACCTGATTTGTGTATTCATAGTGACGTTATTGCACTATATTGATGAGCGGAGAACACAATTTGAATCTTAAAGACGTTTGCACAGGACTATCAAATTTCGATTATTTTGCACTGCTTATTTTTGTGTTAGTATTTTTTTCTTATATTGTACATGTATGTATATTGCTGTTTGGAGTTATTTTACATTATCACTGGTCCATAATTTATACGATGCAAAGGAGGAAACCTAGAAAATTTTTGAATTACGTTCTTAGACACACATATGAAATGGGAAAGCTTTCACTTTGAAAAGCACAATTCAGTCTCCAGGTTACACTAACACCACTACGTAATAGATATGATGTCACTATAATCACTGTAACATGATATATGTAAAAGATATGATGTAATAAATTAAGCATGCCACTTTTTTAATATTTATCTATACAGTTAAAAACTAGAATAAACATGAATAAAATTTTCATTCACCCAACAGTACAGAAACTCCTAATTGTATATAAAAATTTGTCTTTAATTTCGTAATGGTTATTAACAGCACTGAAAAACATTTATCTAATATAGCAACATAAAATATTTAGCAATAATTTATAAATATTTAGAAAAAGTAGTTTTCTCAGGTAATTAAAAATTGAGTAACTTTTATTCTTATGAGATATATCTGAAAAGAAAATTATGGAAAAGTAATCCAAGTGAAAATCATTTTTTCTATTCCATTAGAATAAAAGTTAAATTTAAGAATCCGTATAATATCACATAGATTTTTTAAATAATCTTTGTAAATGTTAATTATCAAGCTATCTCAAAATTTGAAATCTGAATGCTACAGTTTGAGGAAACAATTATTTTTTGTAAAGGATTTTACGTTTATATTTACTACATTGTTTAGATGATAAAAATGTACTTTATATATGCGTTTTTCTCAAGCATTATAGCGTATAGTTTTCAAGTTTAATGCCATAAATTAAATGTAATAAATAATATAGAAAGAAATCTATTTAAATGAAGTTAATATCTTACTTTATAAAATCAATACGAAAAAAATTAGGCATTAGTTGATCAAATGTAATACACTGATGAAATTGCACAACGTCAACATACAAATGTTGATTTCTCCTAAGTAAACAGTCAATACTTTATTTTTACTTGAATGAATAAATTTTATTTATGTACTATGTATTTATCACATTTAATGGCATGATTCATTAAGAATAATTTGTGCAAAAGTTGCAAATACGAGCATCTTAAATTTGGTAAAATATCGGTATTTTCCAAAATATCGATATTAATTTTGTTAAACATTAAAGAATATTGGACTTACTAAGATATAAATCAAATTCTTAACTAAATACATCACATTTAGTAAAATTAGAAATTTAATGAAATTAACAAGTGGTAAATGAAAGGAGATTTTATTAAAAGAATAAATTAAAAATTAATTTTGTTAAAAAAACACTTTGTGATCTGATATAAATTTTAGGTAAAAAAAAAAAAAAAAAAAAAAAAAAAAAAAAACTAGCTTTTTCAAAAGTTACAACTTTATTGTTCTCAATTGAACTGATTCCATCCATTTTGCAAACCGATTGCTGTTTTTGCAATGAAATGCATATTAGTTCAAAAGGACTTTGAAAGGAAAATTTTAAAAGGCTTTTAAAAAAAGCATTCTTATTTTGCCTGATATTGTCTTCAGTTTAATGAAAATCTGACCTGTTTTTGTAAGAAAATTCAGGAACCTTGAATATTTGTCAAGTAAAAGCCCATTTGAAATTACTAGATAGTGAACTAGTTGTCAAGTAACATTTAAAAATAAAATTGAATATTCTATCTGTTTGCATCATTTGTAATGATTTGCCCTGAAATTAATTGTAGTAGAATCCAATAAAATTATCAAATCCTCTCTAAAATATCCCTCCTGATACGAATTTTAATGATAATCATGCAATGCTTTCTAAAGAAAAATATACCTAAAATCAATAAAGACATAGTGGCTATTAAAAACTAATAAAAAAATAACAAAAATAGCATGCATGAATAAAAGGAGAGCTTGTGGTTATAATATAAATTTTATACGTAATATTAATATACCTATGGGAATAACAAATTTTCACAATGTAAACCAAATTATCCAAAATGATTTAAAAAGTGAAATATACACCACTATGGTTAAATTAACAACCTGTAAAATTTTTTCGGAGAATTTTTTAATAAATAACTTTTTTTAAAAAATTTTTTTAAAATTCCTTCGAAATTGTTATCGTGTTATCCTTTACATAAAAATACAACTGATGCTTTGATATTTAAATATAGAATTTTGTATTACATATTATAATTTTTACTAGACGAATTAAAATAATTAAGGTACGTATGCACATTTATAAAATGTATATGTGAGTGTATATTATGTATGTACATAAAAATAATTATTTATGCAGAATTTTCAGAATAAATTTATTTTTTATGTACTATATTTTGGTTAAGCTTAAAATTACTACAAATGTATTGATAAGACTATATTATATTATATTTATTTACAGAATGATGTTGACAAAGATGAATCAGTAAATTTTATACGGACTTGATAAGAAAATTTTATTTAAAGTAGAAATCTACACCCCTATTTTGAAAGCGTTTATCGATTACAGTATAAGAGTTATTCTGTAATTCAAATTATATTACTGAGGGATCTCGTACTGTTGTGCTCACTCAATGTTGATTTTTACAAAAATTTATAGCAAAATTCTAAAATTTAAATAAAAAGAGCTTATAGTTATTTAAGTAAATAGATATATTTTTTTCTGATATAATAATAATGATTTATGCCTACCAAAAAATAAAAATTTTATTTAGTCCTTTAACTGACATGGCTGATGCCAGGATATAATAACATTACAAAAGCCTTAAGAACATTTAATGTTAAATTTACTTTATTAAAAAAATCAAACCTAAGCATAAACGGTAAAAGAAATGGAGTATCTTAAACTGAAAGTAAGAAAAAAAGATTTTTGCCCAATCAACTTATGTATACCTTGTATAGTAACTTTTGGGTGCAAAATTAAAAGTAATAACTCCATATAGCCCAAAAAAATAAATAAAAAGCAACAATAAAACATAATTAAAAAAGATAAGAAAATGTAAACGTAGAAAATGTTAGTTTATAAATTTCATTATGTTATTAAAATTATATTCTGCGTTAACTTAAACACTGAAATAATTAAAATTTTCCGAAATAATTAAATTATGTATATAAAAATATATTGTATTTTTCGTATTTTAATAACTAAGGTTATATGAAATTTTCCTTTTTTTGTTCTTTTTTACCATTTAGTATTACACTCTTTGACTTTGCAATTTAATAATCATTTATAAAATGGGCTTTATTTTATCAGTCTTCATTAAACCATTTTAAAATGTTCCTTTTTAGTTTTTTAGAGTTAAATGCTT
The DNA here is from genome assembly GCA_026290005.1 of Latrodectus geometricus. NCBI lineage: Eukaryota > Metazoa > Arthropoda > Arachnida > Araneae > Theridiidae > Latrodectus > Latrodectus geometricus. The sequence continues at coordinate 27,712 of JAPDSC010006226.1, forward strand.
AAATATTTTCTTACACACTAATTTTATTTTGTGTTTTCCATTATCTTTTCTTTTCTCCCTTGACATTTAATAATCATCAACTCAACTGTTTCATAACTTTCTCAGTTTTTCATCCAAATTTTTTAAAGTACCTTAATTTTTCAATAATTTTAATTGCATTATTCCTTAATTAAATTATGTAATTGGAAAAGATTTTGATTATTTTTCGTCCCAAAGTTTATAAATATATAATTTTTTTATTTTTATAATATAAAAATATTTGCATATAATCGGAGCATGGGTTTTCAAATTAAAGAGATTTGTTTCGGTGATACTGTCTTAGGAAATTAATTTTTTTGTCAGAAATATAGCTGAAATTTTTGATTAAAAAATTTTGAAAACATTTGAAACAAAACAAAGTTTGCTTAAAGTTTATATTTCCTTTATTCATTATTCTTTCCAATTTCACATTTAATTATAAATTGCGGAACAAAATGAAAAAAACGTAGAATTTATCAAAAAAAAACAAACTGATTATGTATTTTGAATGTCATAGGCGCCATGTCATAATCTATTAGGATTAAATTATATTTTGCATGCAAGCATGGTAATAAAATGATTTGAACTAATACTCGTACAGTTTATAAAAATTCAATCTTAAAATTATCAGTGTATATGGACTCTTAATTCATATGTTTTGTATTCTGAAATGTCATTTAGATGGTATAGTCACATACATACATCCGTATTGAGAGATATTTAATCTTAAAAAAATGTTTTAAAATACTATCATGAATGATTGCCTTAGATTGATTCTACATTCATCAAACCAACAATAATGCCGAGAAAAATGTTCTAAATTTCAGTTAGATATAAATCCTAAATTGAATCCGTAAAAATCAAACCGTTTGGAAGTAAAATTTAGTTGTTTCACAAAGAAATGGATTTTGTTTTTATCAAGTTATTTCATTAATTTAATAATTAATTAATAAAGGAAGATTTGATCAAGTAATTAGGGATTAATTAACATGAGAATAAATTAAGTATTGTTAAAAATTATTACTTGTAGAATTTATTTGATTATAAAAGAAATTTAATTTGGTTTCAGCTGAATAATACATTACTTTGAAAATACTATATAGTAATTTATATCAAATAAAGAAATGGTGATATTAAAACAATATTGTAAATAGACAAAAAGTTTGGATGTCATATGTAAGTTAAACGAAGACATTTTGAACATTAGCAGCAGTACTAATGTCTTATAAAGATTAAAATATTCTTAAGACTTAAAAATTCTTAAGATTTAAAAAATTCTCAGTCTAAATATTGAAATTTGTAGAGCCCAAAATTGATTTGAAATCAGTTTCAACCAGAATATTAAAACATAAAATTATACGGTATTTAGACAAATTAATCAGATTTGCATTATTTTCTACTTGTGACATGAGAATTTGGATTTGTGGAATACTGATTTGTAAACGAATTTAATCAAACAACTTTACTTATTCAGATTGTTTTGAAAGAAGAAAATTAAAATAGAAAGAATCTATGTACCTCGTAAGATCTAATGTTCCTCAAATTTCGATCTGTGATTTCCAAGAAATGGTTTCCACTTGAGTACCAACCACATTTTTTGACCACACTTCGAAATTAAGGTATGAACGTTCAGTACCAATAAAATTTAACTTGTAAACTAGTTGCACGATTTGAGTTCACATTACATCATCATCCATGTATCTGGTTTAACAGCTGAATTTATAAAGACTAAAGTTGAGAATATAAAGCGTATCAATTATGTGGATTAAACTTGATAATACTACTAGATTAAACTTGATAATTTTATAATTAACAGTGAACTCTAACATTGAATTGTCACAATAAATCATTTTATTAATAATAAAATTTTCCAAAATGGTCAAAGTAAGAAATACCTTGGGAAGGTATAGTTGGGCATAAGGATTGGGCTCTTTTAATTGTGTAGATGTAACTTTGCATTTTCTTTGTTATATATTTAAGTTAATTTCTCTTCATTATTTAAATGTAGATCAAAGAAAATATGATTACTGTAATTTAAGAGACATAATTTTTGTTTTTAACTTTATTTTGTTTCATTACCAAAATCTTTTTTTATATCCAGTAACGAGTAGTATATGTTGAAAAAAAATAAACAACTATTAAAAATAATACAAAAAAGAAACATAAATCAATTACATATAACAATTTATTAAACAGAAATTTTACAACTTAATTATTAAACAGAATTAATAATATAACAATTATAAAATAGAAATTTATACACTGATAAATATATTTGTATTTTTACGAATTTTTTTATTTCAAATAAAGCAAGTTGAAATTAAATTCTCAAGGAGTGTTTATTTAAAGCTTTTTTATACAGGAATCAAAATTGCCTGTCTCTGTTATTTACAATTCAGATTCTATATTTATGTATTCCTTTCATATTATGCATGACAGACTCATGTGCGCATGTGCAAACTATAATCTCAATTGCATCAGATAAAACTTGTTCTTTTTCACACCCACTTTAATGTCAACACCTGTTGCATCATCTTATGGTCATACTCCGTTGAATCAGGCGGTTATGCACGTTCGCCCTTGAGTACGTGAGGCATGCCGCGTCAACTCGGGGCTCTTTCGGGGGCTAATCCTCTGACAAGGGCGAAAATATCCATGATGAATGGCTTTTGAGTTGAGAAGGAGAAGACAACTCTATGTCAAACAAATGTGTCTTAACCTAGAACCTAAATATCATGAAATCCGTTATTGCCACCCCAAGGGCTTCCAGAAAACGTTACTAATGGCACGTTTGAAGGAAGAGTTTAAAATCTATGTGTTTCTCATTTAGTACATTACAGATTGTGTAATGTACGTGGAAAAGAAAATTCTGTAGGTTGATCTTTATTTTCTTAGATTTTCTAGAGATATATTTTATATGTGTTTTATTAAGTGAAGGTTATAGGAACAGATTTTATCATGAATAGGCACTTTTAACCATGATTATCATTTCTAGTTAAACACTTTGTACCAGCTTTTAAACTAATAGCCAAAAAAATTATGATTACTGAAGAAAATAATAATTTTCTAAAAGAGAAATTTATATCAGGGCTGAAGACATTTATGTCAAAGAATTCAAAAATTTTAGTTCAAATAATTAATTTTCTCGAAAGAATACTCAAAGCACAGTTACCACGTTTTCTTTTAAGTTTCCAAGTTTTGAAATAATGATTAATGATTTATATAAATCATGCTTGATCATATATTAATAGACGTTGATGGTTAGAAACATAAAACTATAATTCAATTCAATATTGATATCGAAAATATTTATTCAAGAAAAGATATTAATATAATATTGTTTGATACTAACTAGACATCTGTTTAAAAGTGTAAAGTTATTATGTTATTATATCTATAACTATATAACGAGTTAAAGATAAAAAATATATATCTAATGTTTTTATTTTAACTTTCACACCAAAACATCAAAGCAAATATAAGTAACTTACTTTGGGGTTTTTATATAGAAAGAATAATTAAAAAATAATTTAATGGGATGGAATCATTAAAAATTTGGAGGTAATTAAAATATCATTGCTTTACAACCACGAGCTCTAAGATTTATATTCAAATCATTTGAATTTGCTGAAAAATTGGTTGTTTTAAGTTTCTGATTAAAAAAAAAACAGTGCCTGTCTATAAGAGCTTATTTTGAGGAAATTTTCCATATACTTTTTTCTGGGACATATTAAAATTTAATTTATCTATTTGAATTATTATCATTAAAATTAATGAAGAAGCTATTGAAGAAATTTTCTATAAATTGTAAATTTATTTTGGAAATTCTCTAAAATGAGGAATGAAAAACGTATCAACTATAAAATAAAAGAAAACAAAAAGTTATATATTTATATGATGCCATCCATAAGAATATACAAAGAAGAGTATTTTCAAGAGAAACAAAAATTATTCTTAATATGCTGAAGCAAATAATACAACTGAATGAGAAACATTAATTAACATGAGGCATTTCTAAACATAAATTGTAACTAAATAAACCTGAAGGACAGAAAAATAATGGATTCCGAAAGAAATACCAAAAAGATATTATTGATTATTATATCTAATAATAATAAAGAAATGGAAAATAATTCTTCGCATGCAAAACACAAAAGATTTCATGCAGATTTCAAGTGAAATCAGGAGAATTATTGCAGAAGTAGGTTGATTGAGATTAACTGCACTTAGATATGACGTTTAGATACTAACGGAATATCCATGAATTTAGTGTAACTTGCAAAAAAATAAACAATATTGTTAATTATATAAACAATTGAAAACAAAATTATGTCATCAGAAAAATTTCCATTATCTAAGAAAAATTTTACTTTTCCTGTATGTTGGAACACTTTACTAGATGTTGAAAAAAAATCTTTCATATAATTAGGTAACTCCAATTTTCAATTGAATTTTTGAACTTGACTAATTAAACCCTAAGAAAAAGTCAGCTGTATTCAAAGCAGTAGAAAAAGTAAACAAACAATTCCTAAAATTGATTAGCGAAATGCTTGATATTTATGTCCATGCTTTCATCATTTGAAAGATAAATTTCTTCACCGTGATGAAATCAAAAATCTTATTCTTTTCTAATAACACAATAACTCTGCACGAAATTTCACATCTCTACACTTAAATGCCAATAAACATTTTTCCCGTTTTTTCTAAGCAATTTTATACAGCTTGATTCTTATTGATTTAATCCATAAAATGCAACAAAAAGAATTCTATAACAAGGAAAAAATTCAGATTTAACTTTAGAATTTGCTGTTTACAGGCAAGAAAATAAAACTTGACTAAAAGTTAAGGTTTGAAAATAACATTTTAGAATTTAAATTATGTAGGAGATTTAAGGAACAACTTATATGAATAGCAAGTATTTATGCATATGTATGTTTGTACGCAACGATACAATACAGTGAACAATACATCAAAGCAATCAACACAAATATAATGTGAAAAGAATATAGAATGAAGCACACCAAAATTTTAATTTAAATTAGGTAAAGGGATTAAAGTCAGAGGCCAAAAGTAATTTGAAATATGATAAATTTTAAATTAAAATTAAGGCATCTAAAAATTTCTGAGGTAAATTTAAAGCTGAGGATTATGACGTAATTCTAAAGTTAAAGTATAAAGTAGATATTTTCAAGATTCTTGTAAGAACTCCAATTCTTGAGTAGTCCTTCTGAAGTTCTAAAGATCTTACAAGGGATTCCTTACGTCTTACATAATTTGAAATTAAATTCACAGGAATATTATTGTTCTAATATTTAAAGTGTGGTTCGATTCACTAGAAATATATATATATATATATATATATATATATATATATATATATATATA
>JAPDSC010006226.1:47323-74210 GCA_026290005.1 Latrodectus geometricus
CATCTTTCTCAATAAATGTCAGAAAATTTTACTACTTAAAAGTTTTAGCTCTTTCTTCTCATAAAATTAAGTTTTGCTAAATTTATGACTATCGACTGTGCACGATATCCCTTTACTCTTTATCAACGTGAAAATTTTAATAACGTATTCTCTAAGCATTTATTAAACTTGGGTCAAATTTAATAAGCTTACTCCTACAACTCAGTTTAATTTTAAAGATATGTATTTAGGTCACCTAGTTTTAGGTGTTATTTTGGAACCATGTATTTCACTAGAATTGTTATATATTATATAAGTTAAAATTTATGAATAATTAAACAGGAAAATATATAAATTTTAAATATATGAAGTTACTGATATAAAACTTAAACGAATTGAAATTTTTGCAATTTTAAATATTCTCATAAAGTTATAATTTTATTATAATTTGGGTATTCAAGATATGTTCCTTTTATATATTGAAAAGAAAAACAAGATATAATTTATTTCTATTTTGATATTAGTGTGTGGATGGTATTTTCATATCTTATTTAATTGATTTAATATTTTTTATTGTACAATGATACAAAAAGTGGTTTTTATAAGTAATTCTTAATTAAATTTAATTTGCGCATCAAATACTTTTGAAAAGTTACATTATAATTTGATTAAAAATTTTAAAAATATTCTATCTTTCTCAAATATTATTTTTAAAGCTGAATATTCGTTGTATTAAAAGCTTAATTACATTCAGTGTATTCTTTACATATACAAATATGAAATCAGCTTTTATGATAAATCAGTTTTAGCTAAGAATATTATTTAAAAATTTTTTCAAAAGTTGAAAATCTTAAAAGGAATTTTGAATATGTTTACTATCAATAAGTGGAAATGAGATTCACATGTTTTGAATCCTTGAACCTCGTGAACATTGAAAAAGATTAAGATTTAAAAAATAAATTTTGATAAAATTTTGCTAATTTTTTCTTCGACTTAAATCTGAAAATAACTTCAAATATATTTAGTCATGTTAATATTTATTATTCGAGAAATTAATTTTACTGCACTTAAATTATTCGCAATTTTTTTATTTTTTATTTTATACTCAAGCACAGATTATAAATCATCTGTATTTCCAAATATGTAATTTTTAACCTAAGCGACTGAGGAATATCTTGAATATTATTCAAAATAATATTTGTTATTCAAAATAAATATTATTTTTCATTCTTTTTATATTTTGTTCATAATTTGCATGGCATTTAGATTAAGTTTCGTTCCTTGTTTCTTTAGTTTTGAGAAAACCCTTGTTGAATTAAAAAGAGAAGATTTTTGGCGAATTCAAAATTTAAACTAAAAAGAAAATATTCATGAAAGCTTGGAATAGTGGATTACAAAATCTTATATATTTTGTTATCTTAAAGATTTTATTACTTCATCATACATTCTGATAAACTGACTTGAAAAAACTGTGATATGAAGCATTACGATGTAGATTATCGCATGAAAATCTTTTGATTTCACACTTGTATTGACAATAATATTTTGTCAAAAGATTATCCTAAAATAAATTAAAAAATTAATTTCAAGTAAACTTTAGTCAATTCTAAATTCTTTAAAGTATTTAAGTTATGCACTTAATAAGGAATTATTATGGAATAGTTAATACATTAAAGTTTAAATAAAAAAGAAAATCTTGGAAGCTTGGAATAGGGAATTTGCATGAAGATTTTATTGCATCATTTGTAACTATTATTTTATAATATTTTACAAGCAATTTTGTTAAGAGCTATTGTTATTTATCTACTATAATTTTAATTTTACTATCATAAAGAAAGCATTAGAGTGCTTCTACATCTTTAGCACATTTTTATTTTCTAAAATTTTTACTATATTTGACAAAACAAATTTTCTAAATTCTAAGCTTTTTGTAGTTATAAATTTTACTTTAATTTGTCTATTTTTGCCAAATAATAAAGATACAAATGCAAAGCAGTATCATTTTTAGAAAGCTAAAAATAGTTGCTACAGAAATGTTTTAATATTCGTGATATATACAAGGCAACTATGAATAACAAACATAAAAAACTTGTTTCTTGAAGAGAAGCTCATTAGATCATAGTTTTTGATTTCAATTTTTTTTCTTGTAGAACAATAAGAGAAGATCGAAAATAATCTAAAAAACTATTTTTAATCTTTCTAAAATTTGACTCGCTTTATTAAAAAAAATCGTTTTTATCTTTTCACTTCTGTTTTATAACTAATATATTTTATAAGGAATGAAACACTTCGCGTAGTGAAAACAGTTTGAAATAAACAATAAAGATATTGTTTTAAATTGGTTTCTAAATTTAGCTTAGTTTTCCCAGTTTAAAAAAATACATTCCTTATTAATTTGATTTTTTGGAAATTAATAATAATGCAAAATAATAAATTGCATGTTTAAGAAAGTATAAAATTAAAGGGTGATGAAAAATAATGATAGTATAAAAATCATTACTCATCACTTTACACAACTAAGTATTAGCGGATAATATTTTATAAACATCCTGTCAACAATTTCTAATTTTGACTAATTTATTGCAATGTTTTAAAAATAAAGTAACATGAGGTCTTATGTTTATATTTAGTATTTTAAAATTGGCAATCAACTAAATAAAGGCCACTGGTAGTATTTTTTAATGAATTGCTAGAGGCACATAAATAATTATTTATGAAGCTTTTGACCTAATTTATATTTGTTTACTAAATTTTCAATATCACATTTAGAATTTTCTCTTCTTCCCAATTAATTATCTTTCGAGTAAACTAAGGATTAATACAGTACAAAAGAATAAAGATGTGTGCTATAATTATCTCTGCAACATATATTTATGTATAAAATTCCTTGGAATAATAAATTAGTCACTTGAATTTTTTATGGTAGCTGACAGTTTTTACTTTTATATATTCACTTTAAAATAGAATGATTTGAAAACATATTTTATTTATTATAATTTAAAAATTTTAATAACTTTATAAACATGAAGCACATACAATAAAATTAATTTTCTTGTTTACTAAATATAACGTAACGTAGTTTAATACATATATATATATATATATATATATATATATATATATATATAGCTCAAATTAAATCAAAATAATTATTTTTTTTTATTTAGAAGTCAACAAGAAATTTTAGTAGTTAAATAACAAACCTTTCCGACAATTATCATATCTAATATTTTGGCTCATGTGTATATACACTAATTACCAAAAATTAAGGGAAAATCACAAAAATGGTGATAACAATCCCAAAAATAAATAAATCTTAATGGCATTTGAATATGTTGATAAGTAAATGGAGCTGAACAATATGGCATCATGCAAAATAGTGGCGCTCCTGTCGGAATACATCATTTTCGAAGAGCATAAAAGTGGATGTCTCAGAGCAAAGCGACAATTATTGCTGCTTGTCTGAGATTAGAAATCTGGTATATCTAAATTCTGACGATGGTCTCTAAGTTTCATATGACTGAACAATTTCGATGGCGAGCTATTGGGAGACAGAGGCGGGATAAAGTCAGATAGAAGTGACAAGATGGCTAAATGTGAGTCCGTCTGTGAATCCTAGACTTAAGAAACATTTTCTAACCACGAATTTGGAATCCAGGAGGTTCAACCAAGCATGATGACCCATTACCCCGAGTACCGATGATTGATATTTGTCGTTATGCGCACCAAGGAATAGAACCGCAATTCTGGCTGAACTCGAATACTCCTTCGATTCAATTTTTGGAAGATTGGTATCTTAATCAACAGTGCATCGATGGCTTCACGTACGTGGTCTTTATACGAAGCGACCAGTCATTTCGTTCCACCCACATCACACCAATGGCGGGCGCGTTTGTGTGCAATGGACATATCAACATTTCCAGTGGATGTGTGATCAATAAAAGGCTGTTATTCTTAAGGATGAGTCCAGGTTTAGCCTCTAAAGCGATAGTAGGCACTAAATTGGATGAGAACGTGGAGCACGATTTCATCCATCAAAAACCTGCGAAAGGTATGCATACGGATCAAGAATCATCTGTGTTGGGGTGGTATCTCTTTGGGTGAACGTAGAGACCTTCATGTCTTTTCCCGTGGATTATAATGATCACACTTATAGAGATGGCATCCTGGATATTTATGTGTGCCCTTATGTCGAGGCAATAGGTGATGCTTTCATGCTACGGGATGATAATGCGGCACCACTCAGGGACCGCATCATGGACTCTTATCTTGAGCCGGAAACAGTTAAGCGCATGTTTTGGTCAGTTCAATCACCGAAACTTAACTCAATCGAGCATGCTTGGAAAACTCTAGCACGACGTTTAGCTGATCTCAATCCCTCTCCTAAGGTCCTAGCGACGCTTTCAACAGCTTTGGAAGAGCAATGGTTCGTTCTTCCTACGCAATAAGTAGATCACATCTTGAAAGCATCACACGTGTTGCATATACTAAATTGCTTCTCGGGGTGTCATAACCTATGTTAAAGCTAATTTTTCTATACCAAATTTGCACATACGATTTGTTCATTATATACATATGCTAATTATATAACACCATAATTGTCTGATGATTTCTTTATATGAAATTTTGTACCTCCCTATATGTTGTAAAATTTGTTTCATTAAATTCTACGCATAACTTCACGTGTTGTCGTCATTTTTGTGATTTTTTCTTAATTTATGATATAACCAGTGTAAATAAATTATTAATTTCTTATGTACAATTATATACCCATAAATAATATTTTTGTTGATATATTATGTGATTATTGATAGTTGGATTCTTGTGATAATATTTGCTATAAAATGTAATTCTTCAGAAGTATCATATATTTTTTTCTGCAGATATTAATCTATACAGTTTATTTTAATGTGTGTATTTCTTTGCTTTAAGATATATAATATTCTTTACGAAAAACAAAATTGCGTGTGTATTCATTTTTTTTTCATCTTTTCAACATTTTTTAAGATATTGGGTGTTCATACAAATTCTGTAATTAGTTTTTATTAAATTGAGTGGTAAATATACAAGAGTAACACTTGAATACTGACACACACACAATAATTTGTATGCATTTCATATCTATAAAATGCATTTGCAAAATTCCAAGTTCAAAAAAGATAATATGAGTATTGGTTTATATCAATTAAAGAAAAAAATCTAAAGAGAGTGGATACATAATTATATTTGCAAATAGTTGTTATAAATGTTAAAGTAATAAGTTCAAATTTTATGTATTTAAAATATAAAATATAAAAAAATTTAGAATCTTCTCAATCAACCTGAGAAACCAATTTTCAATAAAATGTGGGTTTTATTGTAAATTCAATATGTTTTTTATTGTTAATATTTGGTCGATTTTCCACTTTAATTTTTAATATTTACAAACGCAACAGGTCTTATAATTAATAAAATTAAATTTGAATATAAAAACAATTTTTTTGTATTTCTTACGTCAAAAAACATATTTTTCATTCCACAGGCTTTGTGTTTTATATAACAACTTTAGAAATTTATTGTTTAGCACCTCGATCTTTTAATCATCTCTTTGGAACAATCATTAAGATGTTCTAAAGAATTAATGATATTTTATGGCTTTTATATACTATTAACAGAAAAAAAGAAATGTTTCTTGGTCTTTTTTTCTAAATTTTTATAGAATTTAGCACAATATTTATAATAAAAACCTAACAAGAAACTGAAATAAGAAAATGTTTAATTGCACTAAACATATATTTTGCTGTTGTAAATTTGTTGTATAAATGTAAAAATGCTAGAAATTTCAAAAGCATATTATAAATGCCTTTGTATATTTCTGTTCATATTTTTACATACAACTTATTTTTCTTTCATCTAAATTATTTAAAATTTTCCTTAGTCTTGATAATTCAGCTAAAAAAACATCATTTTCTACGAAAATATTAATAATTCAATGCTTATTTGCTCATAAATCAAACGAATATTTCTTGATTTTTAGACAATAAGGAAATGAAATTCTAAAAATAAAAAGAATTATTTAATTGCCATTAAGAATTGAAAACCAATTAAATTACAGTTTTTTATATAAGGATAGCCCATAGATATAGATTAATTTGATTGAATCCGAGGCACCAAAATGACGGGACGTTATCCCTTCATAAAAAAAATATATTTCGAAAGAAAATGGCTTGCCACTAACCACAGAATGGTTTTATTAAAAAGAGGGCTTGTAATTGTACACCTTAACAGTCAAACCACAAATAATAGTATTTACTTGTAATTAGTTGTAATTTCACAAATAATTACTGAGTCGTCAAAAGCAAAAAATTTTAGTCATCAACATTTAAACGTTATTTATATATACACATTTCCATCACAAAACAGACAAGTGTTCCATAAAACAATCCTATAAAACACAACAAAACTTTATTGATATTGTTGCTTGCTATGCAGATTTTAAGCTGAGTTTACAAATTGAATTTACAGACAATGACAAATAGTTTTCTGCATCACTCGTGAAAATATCGAAACAGGTAAAAATCCTCTCTGTAAATAAACAATGGAATTCCGAAAAATGTCACTCGAATTTTTTTTTATCATCTGGTTAAGAAAAAAAAATAATCAATTGCATTTTCCATTGGCTTCCTAACAAAAACTATTCATTTCGATAATTATTAATATGATTTGAACAAATTTAATAGAAACAACATAGGGATAAAAATAGCACATTGTATGAATTTTTTTCCCCATTCATTGACTTACATTATCAGAATGAATGGAATGCTTTTAGGGAAGAAAACGTCACCACAAAAGATCATTTTCTGAATGGCTATACATGTAATAAATTGGAAAGATAAATAAAGCAAAGTCATATTTCTTAATATAACTGTAACTATAATTTCTTCGTAATAGTTTATTTTCATAAAAGATACATTCTATTTAAAGATATCTTATCATTAAAAATTTATTTAATAGTTAAACTTTAGAATAAATTATTGGTCATTAATAGTGGTCATCTTTGCAATTATACTCGATAACATTCCTGAAGAAATTACCAGAATTGCAATTAACTAACATACTCGACCTTCAAGATGTTATATCTTTCTCAGAATTTCTACATTATATCTGGAAAAGAACGTTAGATCTCAACTACAAATTAATGAACAAAGGCGATGTCAGCATGATCATCTCTAATCGGGCTGATAATCAATCCTGTTATTTTTACTACGTTATTTTTACTTCTAACATAGAGACATTAATTTGAGGGCAAAAGTTACACTTTTATTTGAATAGAGAAAAATAATGTGAATTTATAGGAACAAAACTGGATATATAAATTGATTTTACACTTGTAAATTAATTAATATGAATCAGAGTTAATTGTGTGTGTGTTTTAATTTTGTTTAAGTTAAAAATTATTCTTAGATTAATTCACAAAGATGTATGAAACATTTTTAGAGTTTGATTAACATATTTAAATATATTCGATGATCTGATTAATCTTCGCTTTGATTTTATTTTACTTTAAGGAAATCGATATAAATCAGGTTTATTTGGATTGATTATATAAGTAGTATCAAGGAGTTTTTTATAAAACTTTTATAGGAACTTGTCTTTCGACTTAAGTAAGGTAGAGTTTCTTAGAGTTGAGTGGCATTGAAGAAAAGAGTATTTAGAGCAAACGTTTCATAAAAAATCTAATTGTTTAGAACTCCAGGCTTGTTGACTCGGGAAATTGAAAAAACCTGATTCTTCATTACTGATGTAATAGTTCAGAGTTGTTTCAACTCCAAAAAGTGGAAATTTAAAATATTTAACTTCATGAAATATTATTGTCAACATACCAAAAACAAAAAATAAATTAAATACTTTTACGGTTTATAATCTTTCCTTCTTTTAATCAGCTTTGAGGAAATTAATGAAATATTTAATAAAAATATAAGTATTTCAACTGTCAGATTAAACTTTTTAACAAAATAATTATTTTTTCATTATTTAACTATTTTTTATTCATATTTTATGATATGTTGTTTTAATAGTTAGAAAAATTAATTTATTTTTTCATATTCAATTCATAAATATAAGTTTTCTAACGTCAATGAATAATTCCTTATAAATTGATTTAACATGTTGGTATAGTTCTCTCCTCGTAATTAATTTTAAAATTTAATTTACTTGTATAATTGTATAGTTTAAAATCGTTTAATACTCTTCTGTATAGTAGATATTCTGTACCATATAAAGCTAAATATTAAAAATTGATGAAAATATTTATTATTTAGAGACTCGTATAAACATATTTATAAATCTTCATTATTAATAGGTATCAATAACGGCAAATTCAAAAGATAATATTTTATCTAAAATATTTTCTTTTGCATGTAACTAAAATTGTGCTCCAAATTTAAAATTCCTAAACCTACCTTAACCAAAGAAATAAACGCATCAATGAAATCTCTGATAATAATCAGAAATTTTAGTAGAATATCTTGAGAGATTGATTGAAATAAATATAAAAGATGAAAATTCTAAAATAATTTATAACCTAAAAAGTTGGAATAAGTGAAGCATTCAAAGAAAATATTACGCGATTTCAAGCTTTCATAAAGAAATGAACTCATCAGGAAAATATTAAATATATAAAATGATCGTTTTTAGACAAAATGTCAGTAAAATGTTATAAAAATTTCTAATACGTTCAGTACTTTTCAAATTTGATCCCAAAAAATTTTAAACAAAGGGAGATGCATGTTAAGTTTCTGCCTCCTGCATGTTTGTGTATCGAGTTTTATAGTTTTTTGGTTTTATTTCATTTTATAGTTTTTGGTTCTATTTATAGTTTTCTTAAATTATAGTATTTTGGTTTTACTTCTCCTAGTGGTACGTTTATTGGGATGAGGATTCATAGTTTTCTGGGTTTCCTTCGTTGTAATGGGTCAATACGGCCCACTATCTATGAAGTCTTGAAAATAATTATTCCGTTGTTTTTTAAGATATTCTTACAGTAATTTTGTACAGTCTGGCTGTTAACTGTGCTACATAATTACTAAAAAGACTTTACACATATTATAAAAAATAATTTATAAACAACCTATCAAAGTTTGCTAACTCTATTATAAGTAAATAATCTAAAATACATTAATACATATATACTCTAACATTTTGAGCTAAATTAAATTTCATGGATGTAATAGTTTTTATGTCATTACATTTAAGGTATTAGTAACAGACCTGTTAATTCTTATAGAGAATTCTCATGGCTGATATATAAGTAAATTAATAGCTTAGGAATTTAGTCAATCAATTTAGGTTTTGTAAATTTGGCAGTCATAATTTTCTGAAGATAAATTTCGATTAAAACTACTCAGTGTGTTAAGCTAGTTTACCTGGATTTAAACTAGGATGAAAAAATCAAATTTGTTAACTTTTCCCTTAGAAGAGCATTTTTGAAAAATTAATTGCTTTTATGTTTTTTAAGTATTTTGTATTAAATTGAAGGTAACTGTTTACAAACTTTCATTAAAAATATAAACATTTCATGACAACTCATAAGGAAATTCAAATAAAGGATATGAAACTCAGATTATACATTAAGTAAACTTTGGATAAAAATCACAAAACTTTTTCTTATTTTTTCACTTAAATATCCTTTTTTTAAGTCTTAAAAAGGAAAAATCAAACAGCGTTTGAGTAAAAACGTATGTAACTTATTAAGTTTATAATGAATCTTTAAACAGGGCATTAATATTTTAAAATACATTACTGATTATTTGTGAGCACACTTATTTAGCTTTCAATAATTGTTATTTATAGTCCCTCTTAAAGAATCTGTAACTAGATTTAACGAAATCCTCTCCATTTTTTAATAGTCGTTAATTTTATGTGTTAGACCCTATCGAAGCAATACTGAATTCTTGAACAACATAAATGGAGAATTCTTATAATTATGTCGATTGTATCTTACAGTAAGCCAATTCAAAGAAATGACCATTAAGTTCATTAACTTCAACCGCAAGCATTCTTAAAGCGGTTGGTGGTCACTTCCCCGAACTGTCTCTAACGGTTGAGCGAGGGAAGCTGAATTTCGCGTACGGACATGCATGATGTGTTACCGATGACAAATGAAATCCCTAACTTCAGTTGCATCACTCGAAAGCAAGTCGACTCAACCCCACCCATTTCAAGACGATGCCAGGTGGTGGTGTCGGCCAATCTGGTTGCTAGGGGTGAGGGAGCGGGGACAGGGGGATGGAATAAAATGGAATGATGCCGGAGAGAAGCGAGTAATGAGTCATTGAATCGCTTCAGGTATATATCAAGAGAGCCCACGTGGAGGTAGGTTCTTGTCTTCAACTCTTTTATTTGTTTATTTCGTCTAAATTTATCCGAGCATCTTATCTAATCAGTGAATTTTATTGTTTTTCATGCTAGAAAGGTAAAAAAAATGTGCATGTTTCTTTCGTAAGTTCTTCGAGAAATAAATAACTCATTCTGAAATACATGTTATCTTTTCTAATTTAAAGTTTTATCTGAAGTTATCAAATCAAATTATATGCTGCATGACTTTTAATTTTGTTATATAAATTTTGAAACTCATTATATATTGTTATATGCATTTTTCCAAATTTATAACTAGTATTAAAAATTAGTATCCCTTTATATGTTTATATTGGTTTTTATTAATTGATGCTCACTAAGAATATAGAGGTATGTTTATTAATTTATTACAAAATACTGTTTTTTAACTGTTATAAAATCTAAAATTTACATAATTTTAAATATACTCATATAATTAAAATTTCAAATTTCCGTGAAATCATTACTTATTATTGGATTAATATTTCCATTGTACTTATCTATGTTTATCACGAGTTTCATATAAATTATAATTCTTATTTTTAATGTTGTATTAATAAATCATCATATAGTTAATATTAGAAAAGTAAAATGATTAGTATGATTCCTTTTAATAAAACTTAAACTGCAGAAAATTTTATTTAAATTTTTCTATCAGCGTGTAGAAAATGCATTACATGTTTAATTAATTTATAAAATAAAAATCAATGAAGATATTTTAACTTATGTTGCCCCACATAAATTATTAATCAATTTAATCTTTGATTTTTAATAATTTAAATAATAGCTTGTTTTTTTGACAAAAAATCATATTAATCTATTTTAACTGTGTAATGCACTGTTAACTAGTTAAATACTTTTCATGTAAAACCTTCTAAATATACTTTCAACTTAAATATTAAAATGTTTGCTTTATTCGTAATATAAAAAGGAAAACATTTACTTATATTCTTAAATTTTATTAAAGTTTTGATAAATGCAATAATTTTTTGATAAAATTTCTATAAGTGATATAATTAACGATGTGAAAAAAGCGGTAGGTGA
This sequence comes from Latrodectus geometricus, assembly GCA_026290005.1. Lineage (NCBI taxonomy): Eukaryota > Metazoa > Arthropoda > Arachnida > Araneae > Theridiidae > Latrodectus > Latrodectus geometricus. The sequence goes on from JAPDSC010006226.1 coordinate 58,721, forward strand.
ATTAAGCCAAAATGTGCCACCATTACAAAATATTCTTAAATACTTCAAATAATTTCCAATGAAAATTTATTTAAAATTAATAAAAATTCATAATTTTTATGTCAGTTGGCTTACATGAATTAATATAAAATTAAATAAATATTCATACATTTTGAATGACCCATATTTTCATATTGTGAATAATAATTTTTATTTTAAAATTTACAGAATAATTTTCTACTATACAGATAAAAAATATTAGTATTATAAGTATTAAATCATGTGAAATGTTAATATGTGTCTTTATATTTGAAATGTGTAATTCTATAAAAAAAAAATCTTTTTTTTTTATTTTATTATTATTATTATTAATGAAAATATTTCAGATTGATAAAAAAAATCTCATGTTTTTATCAATAACATGAAAAGGCAAATTTTAAGCAAAAAAATAAAATAAAAAGTTATAATTTATCAATGGTGACTTATATGGTTTCAGGTCTAAGCCACCTATATTGCATTTCTAAAAATAGCAGCTATAAACACTGAATTCTAAGCGACCTTAATGGTTTTGTTATTCCTGAAAAAACAGCCATAAATGAAATACAAACGCATCTGATACATTTTACCGCTGTTTAAGTTGATGCGAAGTTTAAAATAAATTGGTTTTTGGGTAAATAAAATGAATATCCGGTTCTAAAATCAATATAGGAATACAAAAAAAAAAAAAAACCTAAATCCCTTGTTTTGCTTGGCTAAATTCTAAATCGAGAAAATTTCACTGCAGACGGTAAAATAAATAAATTTCTGTCGTTCGACGTTCCAATATCAATTTGTTTTGAAGAAACTTCAATTTTGTATTTAATTATATGTATTTCTTATGTTTGTTTCTACCGAGAGAAAATATCATGGTATTAAAATAAAATACTTCACAATTTAACTTTTTCAATTTTCTGTAACAAAAATGTTTGATTTGTTGTATGGTAGAACTATATCTATGTCCTTTTTTTCTTTCTATTATAATTACAAAAAATTGAAATACTTTTTGTTGGTTTCTTAGAAGTTTTCAAATTTTGTGTTTTAGAAATAGACATATTTAAGTAATTATTGGATATTTTGTGTTCCATTTCGTTACATATAGATAAATTTCTAATGTTTTTGTGTGTGTGTGATATTATATTTAAATGACATTTTCTAACAAATAATAATGATTTATTTAATTAAAATTTATTGCAGTTGTAAGTTTATTTTATGTCTTTAAGTTAATGAAACTAAATATATTTTACGTTACTTTTATTCCCATAACCAAGCATATTTTTTTCAAATATTGTTTTGTTATAATTGAAACATAAAATAATGTTTTCTTCATGAGCAAAAATAAGCTTAATTTTAACAAATTTTTCCTAATAAGGCAAAAAGAACTTTTCCGTAAATAGATGTTATAGGGATTAGATATTCAGGTTTTAGATTGTATTAAAGTTTAACATAACCCTATGCAAATGGTAAAAATTAAGAATGGTGAACATGATGTTTAAGTGGAGTTTAAATCTGAGCAAGAGTACATAATATTGCACTCAATGTATAATGTGAAGGCGATTTCTTAATCTTTCTGTTGGTGTGGAAGGTAGGTTGTATTTCATAAGTCACAACATCAACAACTCATTAAAATAGATCTTTCTACTTGTAACAGAAAAATATTATCTATATATTTTTGATTAAAAAAATAGATGGAATTGAACTTCTCATTTTAAAAACAGAATTGTATAGCCTAAGCATTTTTGATTATAGCTTAATGCGGATAATAGACCTAGATAGCTTTGTGTTATGTATGATAACAACCAGATATGATATTCTAGAGAATTTTCCGCATACATTGATTTAACTGACTACATTGAAAACTTAGTATTTATTTATTTATTTTGACAAGAAATTAGGATTACAAAGAGGCACATCCATTTCTTGTTGTTCAATATTGGTAGAAAAAAAAATATCAAAATTTTCATGCCAATATGGTTTGATTACCAAGGGTAGCCAACCTCAACCAATTATTTATTTTAAGATTTTCATAATGCATCAGTAAAAGAGCTTCTATCATTTGATATCGGTTAAAAATAATATGGAAAGATGGTAGGCAAAATATACGGAGAGTAACTGATTCAGTACTTGAGCTAACAGAAGACAATGAAGCTGAGAAGGTCTATACACGTAATACTTCAATTAGGTCTAGTATTCTACTGCTTGTAATGCAGTACAGACAAGGCGTTGCTATAAAAAAATTCTAACCTCAACATTCAATGTACAGTAGAAGTCCATTAATCCGGCATCCAACAGTCCGGAATGCCCGATAGTCCGACTTCGCTCCGGAAAATTGTAAAAATTTTTGTTTTCTCCCAAAGTATGTCTGAAGCAAATAAAAACGCTCCAGAGCTATTCGGAAGTTTCCTGGTTGGTTCGAGATCATCCGGAAGCGCTCGGTATTGTTCAGAAACAATTAGCGGCTGGCTAGTCAATAGTAAACGTAACTTTTGAAACTATTTATAAAAAAAGTGATTTTCGTTCTAACTGTACACAGGGTGACCATGTTTTCAAAACCTAAGCCTAAATAAAGTGACTCAGATGCCGAAATGGAAGAAAAGGAAAAATCAGCTGGGCAGAAGCTGCAGCATCACTAAATAAGTTTATCTCTTTTGCTGAGGCTAGTACAGTGCTTCAGAAATTATTGATTTCCATATCATTAGAAATAAATTTTAAACTAAACACCAAAAGTCAAGAAAACAAATAGTCATTCTTGACTTTTTTAAATCTAAGTGAAATATGTTTTACAGTACGTGTACATACATTATATGAAATGTAAAATAAACTTTGTTGTATGTATTTGTATACTGTATTTGTAGTTTAATTATTAACCTATTATTCTTATAATTACCGTCCGATAGACCGGAATTTTCGGTAGTCCGACACCAAGCCGGTCCCGAACGTGCCGGATTATCGGACTTCTACTGTATTAAAGTTAGGAGATGGTTCGCAATAAAAAATATCGTAATTTTATTTAGAAAAATTGTCATTTACTTAAAGAGAAAAAGATTGAAAGAATAAAATTTGATTACAATCATAATCTATTATTCATATATATTTATGTTTTCTTCTTTCTTTAAAATATGATTGTACATATTTAATGAAATTAAAAAGTATGATCATTTTGAGGGGAAATAAATTCAATTGTATGACCGAAACAAAATAGAGCAAATAAACAATAAAATAAAAGTGCATTGATCTTCATTGGCAAGCGTATTTGTTAAAGAATGAGAAGCTTTTGCTTGTATAGCCAAATATTCAATCCTCCACGTGCTGATACCAACTTTCGACCTCCTTTTTCACCTCCGAGTCATTACGGATAATAACCTTCAAAATGAAAAGGGTTATAATGTGAAAGAAAAAAAAAGGTTAGTGATATATAAAACCGAAAGGAATAAATTAATAAAAACTAGTAGGTAATTAAGTGATAAAATTCCTGGAATCCACTTCTGTGATTCACGACTGCAGGAATTTGGACTTAATTTTTTCTCCGGGCTATTACTTAGGATATCCAATATAGCTACGAATTGTGAATGAAAAATTCTTCTAATATCGCATCCTACTTTTTATTCTTTTTTTATTCTGTGTTTTGCCTCGGGTCACCTCTTAAAGATCCTTTGTAGCAAAGCAGCACTCTCAAAATTTCTTTTTGTCTTGAGTATATTTAATAAACGACGGGGATTTCATTTTCTACCATTTTTTTCTGCCGGTGAGTTTATAACAATTTATTAATATTTGTTTATTGAAGGTAAATGCAGTTGTATTTTTTTATGTCTTTGGAAAAATCTGTAATTACATTTTAAGAATTATTCTTTTTCATGAGTTGTCTTTTTTACTTACTGTGTACTTGATGATTGATGTTTAAATTCTATAAAATATAATAAAACACCACAATGTAAGGCACAACGCTCTTTACAGAAATTCAAATAATTTTTTACACATTCTATTATTAAAGAAGGATGTTTATACAAAAAAAAACGTAGAAAAGAAATATATATTATTTTAAAATACTCATTAGAAAGTTTTCATTTGTTCTAAATTTTTTTGGGAAACATGTTACGTGTAATTATACTGACTTAGTAAGTAAAATAACACTAGTCTTGTTAGTTTACAGAACTTTATTTTCAACAATATAAACAAAAATTAATTAAACTCTAATTTATTTTCCTCCTTGACATTAATAATTTTAAAACTTGTCATTCGGGTAACTGCTTTATTTCTAGTTATTACTATTCATTAGATAGTTAAAATAGATCATCTTCATCAGTTTTAATGAAATGAAGAAGCAAATTTGATACTTTAAGGAAATTTTTTTTCACTGAATGAATAAAATCATCTGTAGGCAATAGAAATCATTCAAAAATAGTATAATTGTTATAATCTGAGACAGTTCCAGTAGTATAATTATAATCTAACCAACTAGGGCCTGGTGCCTTGGTTGGATAGAGCGTCGTTCTTATCATCGGGTGGTAGAGAGTTCGAATCCTGGCTTAACCGGATCATTCACTAAAGTCGGTTAGAACACGTTAAATAGGTCGTGGCCTTAATGACCTCCAATTGAAATGATACCGTTGGAGACGTATTATATTAGAGGTGAAGTATTATATTAGAGGGCTTTCTATTTGATCCTAGCTTCTAAATTATGAAGATTCCCACCCGGTCGTTTCCGCTTAACTGGAAGAACACAACTCAAGGCTCTAAATACAGGGAAGTATGCTGGTGCAACAGCAACAATCTGCTTGTAGTCAAAAATTATGAAAAGGCTAAATATTATAGAATCAAAAACTAATCGCTATAAATATTTATCAGCAGCAGGTATCGAAAAAGAATATAAAATCGTTAACTGAATATGTTTTAAACTTGAATTATCTAATATTTTTTTTTCATAATATCTATCATAAAGCAATCGAATTATTGTATCCTAGGTGATAGTATTATTACTTTAATGAATATCTCTATTAACAATGCATTGTTAAGTGCATTAGTTACAATTCTTATCATTTACTGAAATATGGTAGTTACATTTTCGCCATCTCATATAGTAGAAAATATGTAACTTTTTTAAAAAGTAGACAATGTAAGACTGAAACCAAGGACATTTGGTAATAACAAACAGATTTCACTTTTATCTATTGTAACTAAATATTTTCCAAGCATTCGCAAGATTAATTCCCACACTTTAATCGATAATTCAGTTTGAAACTCCATCTCAACATTAATTTTTAAAAATACACGTATTGGTTAATCCAATGTTCATTTTTCATTGTAGTTAGTATACATTCTTGAATTTTCAAAATGTGAGCTAAATTAATATGCTGGATGATTAATATGACTAATCATTCTCAAATAATTTTACACATATGAGATTTAGTTTTATTTATAATAAAAAAAAAACCATTAAGCTAGTTAGAAATGCTATTGAGAATTCGAATGTCAGACGATACACTTGAGCTGGGTTTACTATCATGTGTTGAAAAGTAAATGTTTTCTCTATATTAATAAGTTTGGAATGGAAGACCACACACAAAATGTTTTACGATTAAATAGATAGAGAAATGATATATTTAACGAAATATTTTTTTGTAGAATTATTAATTGTTGCTTTATATTAAGCGAAATGCGCAGTAGAATTTAACAATCGTCGTTTAATATGGATTATAAATCGGAGTGGGTTTCTATACTATTACTGTGTTTGCTAAACTTCACGTAATTCCAATGTGAGTGCATATAAAATTATGCCTAAAGATTCCCTTTCCCATTAAAAAAATAATTTTACAGTAACGAAATAATTCATCTAACCCATTTACAGATTTATTTTGCAATTTCTATTGATTTCAACATTCTTCATATATATATCATTCTTCAACATTCTTCATATTTATATTCAACATATTTCTACTGGCTTTTTTATTACTATTTTTCACATGTAAATTTTTTCACTTAATGTATATAAAATTTTAAATCTAGCAGATTTTATTGATTTGACACATTGTAATTTCTTTTTATTTTTAAAAATGACAACGCATTGTACTAATCATTTAATTATCTCTAATTATTGAGATGAAGCACCAATATGTATAATTTAGCACGTGTGATTAAATGTACACAAAAAGATATTTAAATCATGTGCATTCAGAATTTGTCAACGGAAAACTTAAAAATTTATTTTAAGTGAAAGGTAACTAAAAACAAAGTAAAATTGTGTAAAAGAAAATTGTAAATTATTTTTCAAATGATAAATTTTTTCTTAAAACTAAATAGTTTGAGGTCATTTCATCATTTTTTTTTCTTGAACCATTAGATAAATTCTCTTGAAATAAATTGCTTAACCTTTAAGAACAAAAAAACAAATAATAGTCATTTTATATTGTAAAAACTATTCGATAGGTTTAAAATCGATTTACATTATAAATAATACTAAGCTAGTATATAAGATTAATTTCTACAAGTGTAGATTCATGCATTACAAATTATGGTTAAATTCATTTATTATATAATAATGTGCCTAAAAAAGATATTTTAATTGAACATTTACACTTTAATTTTTTAAAATAAAATTTTTAAACACAAACATACAACATGACACTATTGTTTGCTAAAATATCATAAGCTAGGGTCCATTTTGTATAATATTGTCTTTAACAGCAAACTGCTTTAAAAAACTTAAAAATTCTAATTTTTTTGTCTAAATGGGAGATATTATAAAAATTAAGATTGATTGAATTTTGACTTAAACTTTTAATAAAGAATAAAAGGAACACAGGTTAATTACATTTAATTGAAATTATTGTCCTTTATTTAGTAACCAGTAATTCCGATGGCAAATCGACCTTTTAAAAAATACATCCATTTGCTATGTAATTAAGTTTTACAATTTTCTGTTTTGATAATTTTCTATTTTCAAGTTCATTCGCATTAAATAAAGAATAAGTTATAACCATTGTTTCCGAGAGCTTTTTTAAAGATAATTTCCCAGCATACATAAATTACATTATAATTTCGTTTTTTACGGCTTTATTTACTTAAATGAATAGGCGGTCATGCAATAGTGTCGTTAATTTATCGTAACAGATGTCTCTGTTTTGATGTTAGATTCAGAGTTTTCCTCCCTTATAAAAAATAATTAACTTAATTTTTTCCGCCGGAAGCAAGGTGACTTTCCATTGTATAAGAAAACTCGTATTATGTTTTTCTTAATATAAAATTTTTCAATACTATTTTTTACTTATTGGACTATTGAAAAATGTTACCGATACTTTTTACGAAACACATAAAACTGTATTTTCACACAGCTGTCTTATTTTATTATTGTTGTTGTAGTAAAATAATACGCAACTGAATTATTAAGTGCACGCTGCACCTGTATTATTTTATTTATTTTATTAATAATAAATTTGTTTTATTAATTGAATTTATTTATTATTTTTATTTATTGAACTATCGAATAATGGTATCGATACATTTTAAGAAATATTTAAAACTGCACTTTGATGCAATTCTATAATAATATTATTTAATAAATATAACAATAGTGCTATTATAATATTTTATATTTGAGCAGTTTTCAAGATAAGCTTTAAGGTACTTGCATTCGAATTTTATAAATGGGTACCCTTGACTACAGTATTGCGAAATTATTACATATCTCAATATTTAACTCTTGCCGGAAATAAATAATTTAATTATGCTGTGATAAATTTAACAAAAAGGAAGACAATTGTAACTAGAAAAGTAGTTTGTAAATAAAGGGTTAATAAAATATACTTTTCCAATCACTATTATTGAGATGCTCAGCTAAAATTTTAAATGAAGGATGCATTCAAATATTTACTAGATTGAAATATTATTTAAAAAATATTACTTGCATAACTTTTTACTTATTACTTAGATTTTATGCAATAATTTTAGTTAGTGTTGATGCAACTATTAAATAATAACTATACATCATTTAATAGTTCATCGAGAAATCAAAATTTTCTATAAAATTGCATTTTATAGACAAAGAATATTACATAAATATTTATTTTTAAATAAAGAAATGATCATGTTTAGCATATCGAAACAAATTTATAGTGATTTATTTTTTTGTTTTCAGATATTAGAAAATCATTTTCAAATTTAAGAAGTCGATATGTTGCTGTCAAGTAGTGTAATCTTCCTTATCTTTGTTACAATTTCATCTGTATTCAGCAGGCGGATTGAATATGGAAAGTTGATGGTAAATTTCAAAACTATTTAACTTACACTTATTAGTAAATTTTCAAATTTAGTTTTATTTCATTTTTCATAATGCCTACATAAATATTTTAAAAATGATTCCACATAATATAATTTCCTATTTTGCTTCATTAACAATTTTCTTTGGTTCAACTCTTAAAAAAATGTATAAGTAAAACATATTTGATATAATCGTTAAGTAAAACATACAGTATTTATACCACTATATGTAACCAAAGTATAGTTTAAAAATATATATGAAAAAAGTAGCTAATAAGTAATTATATTCATTTTACAAAACGTTGCTTGCATACTTGTAAAATAACAATACAATAAATAATATATTGTCACAATATAATAATAATTATATGCTTAATAAGCTATATTAAATAAAGACTAATGGCTTTAATTTTATCCGCTATATTATATATTTTTTCGTAATCAATTTTAAATAAAAAGTTTAATTATTTTAAAATATGTAAATTAATAAATTTTGTAATATATAAGGATGATAAAGTTAAACTTTTCTAATAAATCAAGACAGATCTATTGAATATTAAAAAGGCATTCATATTTTACTTTCAAAGACATACTTATCTTATTTGATTTTATCTATGAGATTTAGGTTTTTAATATTATCAATATTTTTATTTGCATCTATAAGGGTTCCAGAATGTTAAGGCGTGTGGAAGATGTAAATCTTATATCGATCAATAGGTGTCAGCACTGTGACATATAAACCATTACCTCTAAAACCTCGCTGTATGAAATGTTAATTCACTTGTAAAAAATTAAGTCAAAAGAGAGTATATGAAGAGTTAAAAAAATAATTTATTCGAAATTTGAATAACTATAGTATAAAAGCTTAAGAATAATATCTTTATAGGTTTCTCATATGATCTTAACATAAAAACTAAATTTTTCCTATTTTTTAATAATGTTGCAATAATTGTTTAAAAACCAAACTTATTTGTCAAATTATCTTCAAAGTTCTCAATCGTAAGAATTTATTCCCCAAGATTTTTATTACCTTTGATTGTAATATAATCGTTTGCTTATTTTTTTAGGGTCAGTCAAGGACACATGAAGAAAAAAGGCGAAGTAAGTAAAATAAAAATATTATTATTCTGAAAATACAGCCTTAAAAATAATTTAATTAGTTTACACAGTTGAATACATTATATTTCAATCAAGTTTCTTTTTTTTTTCCATGTTCCTCAAAAAAAAAAAAAAAAAAAAAAAAAAAAACACACACACACACACACACACACATGTATTCTTTTTTTTTCCATAATACAGCAAAAACTAATTGAGAAAGATAAATTACTTTCTTTTGCAAACTGTAGTATAAAAATGCTTAAAAGTATATTATTTTATTTAAATTTTACTATCTTTGTTAACTCTTATTTCAAATGTCTATTTATAAAGAAATTCAAAGCTATGAGTGGGAATTCATACTTTAACTTTCATTATGATGAACTATTTATTCGGAAATTTTTCCCTCATCATGTTTTAATATCAAACATTTTTATACTTATAAATCAGATAGCTTTATAATGTATGTATAAAAACTGATAATCCATCTATATATGAATATGCTTACTACGAAACTTTGTATTACATATTAGCCACATTACAAATTCTAACTTTAATCTACAAAATTAATTTCTCTTGAAAATCAAAAAAATTGCGTAGAGGAAAATCTCAACTGCTTTATTTTTATTGAACGAGAAAACAGTTATATTTTTATTCTATTTTAAAATTCAAGATTTAATATATATGTATATATATTAAATCTTATATACATATATATCTAAAATATATATGTATATATATTAAATCTTGGAATTTAAAGATTAATCTCAAGAATTCTGCTCTGTACAATAAATATTTTGCTACATTAGTTACAGATTTCTGCTTTATAAAGAGATGTCACTTGCTATTTTAGAAAAAAATTTGCTACTTCCAGCCAAAAAGTTTACCCTTATAATTGTTTATGTTATTTAAGTTTTATTAAATCTTATTATAATATACTTAAATTAAGATACGAAGTTTTAAGTAAAATCAAATATCAAGTTTTTTTTTATTATTCTTGTATTTATAAATTGTGTTCTAAGAAAATTACCTTCATCTGTATTCTTTTTGCATAACATAACTGTTTGTTGTTTGCAGCTGAAGATCCAAACTGGTATCTATCAAAATCTCATCTGCGAATTCACATGAGGCCCCCTGCTGTTGTGCATGCCAAAGAAGGTGACAGTCAATTTTTGGAATGTCAGGCAGGTGGCAATCCCCCTCCTCGAATTTACTGGCTGAAAGGAGGTGAAATGATATCGAAGGTAAGGCAATGATAAGTTTTCAAGATGAAAATAGCTATAAAAAAATCAGTGGCAAATTTCTCATATTTCGCAGATACAAATTCTGTTGGTAATGATGGATATATATATATATATATATATATATATATCCTGTTAACTATCTACAGTAAAAAACAAAAATCAAGTGTGATTTTAGATAAATAAATCTAATATTACATATATTTTCTTTTTCTCTTTATGTTTTTGGGTTTTAAATACATTTTGGTTAACAAACAACGGGAAATAATAAACATAATATCGGAACTATTCTTATATTCTTTAATTATAAATTACCTATGACCTAGTTTTTAATCGTAGTAATATATGTAAAATATTTTACAAGGGTCTCTTAACCAATACATAAACTACGCAGCTCTGACATTTCTTTAGAATTAGAGTTAAGTTTGGTATCAAAAATATTAAGGATAAGCTAATAACATATATAGCTTTACTATAAGAGATTTCATGATTGCTTATATGGGTTCGGAATCCATTTTGAACTTAAGTTTTAATCGAAACAAATCTCGTGTACAAAAATCACGACAAACAAACCAAACTAAAAATAAAGGTCTTTCGAAGACTCTCTATTTTTCATTTTTGACCCATATATTTTGTAAGATTTACGAAAAGAGAATGCTTCAAATTTTTCAAAATTAAAAACAATGTAAATTAAATTATTATACAAAAAAACTATTTCATTAACTGTATTAAACCATGTATACAAATAATGATGGTCTTATTGATCGTATAACCTTTATTAAATTAAAACTGCTATTATAAATACACGAAAAACAGCGCAAAACACAATTTTCACAAACTTAACCATTGAAATATGATTAGAAAAAATTTTATTTTCTATGCATATGATTAAAGATTATTTCTATTTTAGTTTGTAAGGTAATACAATTATTAATGAAAAGGAAAGATAAATGCAATAAGTTTCAGAAATACAAAAATTTTAAATACTATATTTTATATGCTTCTTTTATAGATTTAAACATATTTTTGCTTTCTGGGAATAATGAGGTTAACATTATGAATTTAAATTATCTTAAGTATATGCCATATTATTTTCGGATATTTATAACGAAAAGACTGCATGTAATAAACATACACACAGATATAGATATATGATACTTATATATATAGGTTCATATTACTCATTACACTCATATAATTTATTAAACATTATCAATATTTTCTCTTTTTCATAGTCTCATATTTACATTATTTTATTCAAAATATAGAAACGCTCTTTGGGTCTTCTAAAAACAGAATAATTCATAGTTAGAACTTTTCAGATTAACTTGCAGGATGAATTAGAGATGAAAGAAGAAGAGAATGATGGTGGGAATTCAAAACTGGAAATAGCATCTACGACATCCAGGCTGTACCTGGAATGCTTGTCCATGGAGGACGAAGCAGATTACACTTGTGTGGCTGAAACTGGGAAACTCCGGGAGAGCAGCACATCCAGATTGACCGTGTCTTCTTCCGATGAGAGGAAATGCCTCAATAAGATGCTATTTGGTATATATAATATTTCTTTAATTCAATTTTTAATTTTTTGAATTCGAGGTACAAAGCTTGAACTAATGTAAATCTTGGTAGAGCTAGAAGATGAAAATACTATAAACCCTCAGATAAGTCTTAACTTAAATGAAACAGGAATGTTTTGATTATTTTGTTTAATCACCAAATCACTAAAAAATGTATAATATTTGAAAGAATGGTAATGAACATCTTAGAGTAAAGGAGGTTTGTCAAAAAATCATTTCCCAAATTAAATCTAAATTGCTAATGGCTCCTTAGAGGTAAAAGAGAAAAAATAACCAGCAGAGTTAATTTTTTACAAATTTCAGCCAAATTTTAATTAGCTATTGCGGTTATCCAAAAAAAAAAAATCCAATATAAATTTAAACAACGATGGCAACATACTCAAAAATAATTATCCATTTTAAGAGAATATTTTAAAAATATAACTTGTGTGTTGGTAGAATAATGTGTCATTTATCTAAACGTGTTTTTTTCATTCATTGTATTTTGATGCTTAACGTTTAGTCAAAATGTTCTATCCATTGTTCCTAACAAGGGAACTTACTAAAATGACTGTCATTGCTCCCATTTAAAGATCTTATTTATGATAATTAATACCTGATAATTAAATAATTTTTATAAAAATAATTACACTTTATTTTTAATTATTAAGATTTTTTTAAAGAAAATTATCTTTAGCAATAAATTTGACTGCATTTGTTACAGCTGTTGAAATAATTTGCATTACAAAATATCCTGGTGTTACATAATACAAACTGATTAAATTATTAAGAATAGACGCAAATAAACCCTACACACGTAAATAAGTGTCTTTTTATTGGATTCATAAATTTTTATTTATATCAGTTTAAATATATGTAAATATATCGTCTTACAATGTTCCTTCTATCTTAACTTCTAAGAACTTTCCTTTAATTAGATTTTCAATTTTCATTGGATTTTTTCTTTCATCCTTCACTTTCTAATTTTACTCATTAATTTTTTTCAATAAATTTTTCTCAATAATTTCATTAAATTTTCATTACAGTTAAAAAAGCAACAAAATTTAGCATTTTTCTTAAGAGGCCGACTGAACGTTATTTGTTAACTAGACTTTTATATATTACTCATGTAAATTTTGCATAAATTACAGCAACTTCTATTAAATAAATTTAATGGAAGACAGGAAAGTAGACAGCCTATAATTGAAACCAATGACAGCAGTCAGGAAATGAACTTCTTCAGGAAGGAACCAGGCAGGAAATTAGGACTTTTTTTAAGCTGTTTGGATCTTTTGTCTAGTGACGTTTATTTAAACATTGAACTTCAGGAGAGGATTAAACGAATGATTAGGTTAAAAAAATAATGTAGGAAAAAGATTATTGGTTTCCTGCATGCAAAGCTAAAACAAATGAGTCCGAATAATTACGAATCGCACTTGCTTTTCTGGGGTTTCGGAACAGGAAATTGTGCGGCTAAAAATAAGTGAAAAATTAACTGTTCACGTCAATTAGTAATTTCACCAGTGACTATAATAAATATTACTTTGGATTCATGACATTCAAATGAGATTCTGTGATTAAGTTAATTATTAAGGATTTTACTTTTCATTTGATTGTGTTTGTGAAATTTTACGTAACCGTTGTAACCGTAAAATATCAGGACATTCGATTGATACTTTAACTTGTTTTGCAATTGGACATTTTTCTACTCTAACATTCATTAATTTTGTTTCTATTTTTAAATGAGCTTTTTAAACAGCAAATGATATTTTCTCTTTGAAAAAATATTTAAGATTGGACAAATCGTTATTATTCTTGAATCACAAACTTAAAATTTTTTTAAATTATACCCAAAAAACTTACTCAGACTCTTTTGAGTTCAATTATGTATTTGAATATTTTACCTGTAAATTCAATCCTTTTTATGAAACCTCATTTGGATTTAATAAAAACTTAAAATATAACTTAAAATATTTATAAGTAATTAAAATATTTCATGCATTTAAGCAGTTTTCAAAATTGGTTCCTAAAATAGTAAAAATATTAGATGTTATAAAAATTTATTTTATATAACATTTAATATTTACAACACATTACAATTACATACCTGAAATATTTTTAGCGAAAACATTAGAGTAAAAAATCATTTTGAGAGTTAATTTTGAAATTTTTTGAACGGTTATGTTTTATATGCCAGAATAATTTACCAATTCAAGCATATCAAATAGGATGACCTTACATTTCCATAATATGTTTGGTAATAAATTATCATTACATCTTCTGGAATTTTCTTTAATTCAGCTGTTAAACAATATTTTTAAAGAATAGTTTGTTTTTCTAATAAATGAAATTTTTTCATTAAAGTACTAAACTTAAACTTCGAATTACTTTTACTAAATATTTACAAATTTAAATGAACAAAAACATTTTGCAGCATTTAAATCTTGAATCTTTGTTCCAGATTCCTCAGCATTTAGCTTTAGAATTATTCAAATTAAACAATAATTCATTTGTTAAATTTAAATATTTTAAAATACTTTAAATTATAATCTTATTATTTTAAGACAAATAATGTATGTTATTTATTTTAAAACTTTGATCATTCGAAATTAATTTATATAATCTGTTGAAAAACATTTTTTTCTCTAATAACTGAATAAATCTGTACACCGACATTTTACATTTAAAAATCTCAATAACAGTTTAATTGTTTCTTGCTAAATTTAGACTGTTTTCGAGGGCATTTTCAGTTCAGAAATGAATTCGCGAAAATGAGTTCTTTTTCCAGGAGCATTAACTTTTCCTCGGATTTTTATTTTGATAATATATTAGAATAAATATTTAACTTTATTTGAATAGAATTATTTTAACGTGTTTTATTCTAAGAATATGTTGAGAATTATTTTTTACATTATATTTCAATAATGGAAGTTCTAAGAAAATGAAATTCGAAAACACAATATAAATATCGACGGCAAATTGACGGAATTAATTTTATACCAGAACTATTATTAGTAAACTTAATACACATTTATCATAACTTTATAGAAAGAAAGATTTTACAGAAAAGTGGTCGTTAATTATTGTTTTCAAATTAAACTTGTTCTTTTTTGAAAAGCAATTTGGCTTTGAATTTTTAAGAGTTGTTTTAAAATTATTTTATAAATAACTGTTTATATAGTAAGATTTAATGATACATGTTTTCTATATTAATGATTTTTTGCATTAAAATTCATTGTTTAAATATAATTTTTCTGTGATACACAAACACTGTTAATAAATTATATATATATATATATATATATATATATATATATATATATATAT
>JAPDSC010006226.1:74310-100743 GCA_026290005.1 Latrodectus geometricus
TATATATATATATATATATAGTAAATTATGATATACACCATATAAGTTAAATGTTGACTGCATATATATAATTTTTGTAGAGAAAAACGTAGATAATATAAATACTGCTTTTATCTTATGAATTGCATTTAGTGAATGCTTATGATGTTTTTAGGTCAGGCCCCACGCATTTATTCTTGGACCAAAACTATGCTGGAGAACCAGGGAGAAAATACCAAAGTTATGTGTAGGGCTGAAGGAATACCAAAGCCCACAATCAAATGGCTAGATCCCAGAGAAGAAGAAATTGATTCTGAAGACACTGGAAAATACGAGGTGAATGAAATGGAACTTCTTGCTTGGTTATGAAAGGCATATTGATTATTTTAGATTGATTATTTAGCTTATATGACATATTTTAGGCTTTTATGGGTCTGAAAGAGTTGTCTAATCAACTTAATCATGTCCCTTGTTTAATAATTTATCTACATAAATATTACATGACTTTTTGCTGTTTTTTAATCTTTTATATGAATTTCTCTTATATATTTCTTGGAAATAATGAAATGACTTGAGAATTCATAGTTTTAGAGTAATTTAAAAATCGAACATTTACAATTAAATAACTTTTCTTTAGGCATAACAAATGACTGATAAAATAGAAAATAAAAAATGTAAAAGTTAATGAAGTGAAAATTCAAAAAGGATGCAAATGTCGCTTACAAAATTTTATATTGAACTCATTTAAAAATAACTAAATTCTCATTGAATGTTGAAATTTTTATTCTCTTTTCATTTATAAACTTTATTTGTAGCTTTTAAGTGAAAAGAACCGAAAAATTTAAGTTAATAAGAAATTATTAAATTTTAAATGATTTTCATAAAATTTGTAAATTATCAAGGAATTTGGGAATAGTGCATTAAAATTTTAAATAAAAACTATTTCAATTAAAATGCAAGAATAATATGTAACCTGAATGATAAAGAAGGCTTGTTTAAAATGATTATTTTTTACTCATAGATTTTGCCCAGTGGTGACCTCGTGATTAGGAACTTGAAGTGGAGTGACATGGGCAACTATGTTTGTACAGCAGAAAATAATCACGGAACAGCAAGGGCGGAAATTTTCGTCTATCCTGCCAATGTAAGTGATGATAGTATAATTCATTATAATTTTAATTATTTTTCAAAATAAGATTAACTTTAATGCTTAATGAGTTGTATGGAAGTATTATGGAATACTAAACTATTACCTTAAAAGTTTAAAATTATTCCTTTTTTTCTATTATGCGAAGCAACGAATAATGCGATTTTGTCTCAATTATTGTTAAGAATTAAATAAGAATAATTAATGCAAAAAATCTTGTGGAGCGATTAATTTTTATTTTAAGTAATTCTAGAGCAATGCATGAATCTATAATTAGCTTAATGATGCCAGGTTCTAAAAAATTTTAAAGGCGATATGCACGACGTAATTAGTTACTAAAATAATCACTCAGAATAATAAAAATGTAGACATTTTGTTACCGAGTGTTCACAGCAATTTCATCGTAGCTTTTAATAACTAAATCCTTTCTCCTAATGGAAAATATTAATAAAACAAATGTGGCCGTTGTTAAAACGTAGATAATGTATTCTCATTTTCCCTAATAGTTATAGAAATAAATCAGCCTTTGAGTAGTTTTGCAGTAATTATGTGATAGAAATTGCTTTCTTATTTAGTTTTTGGTTGCTGTCAATTCGCCTCTACGGTACTGTGTGGATAGAGTTTCAGTTTTTTTACTTTATTTATCTGGATCCCAGTTTTGAAAAAGATAGTTTAGATCTTGATAAATACCGAATTTGACCAGACTGAGTTAAAAAATTGTCTACAGATGTTATTTTTCAAGATTTTGCTTCTGCTCGTCACCAGTGGTTCATTATGCCCCAAGTTAAATTACGTATTACTAATGTTATTGAGCTAGAATATTTTTTATATTTGTTCTGATTCTTTTGTTGAACTAATAGCTTTTGAGTTTCCTGTCTAATGGCGAAAGCAATAGGATGCTGTATAGTAAATATTTTTTCATAAAATAACAGTCACTAACATCTTACATTGCAAATATTTTAGTTGTCATCGTAAAAGGATTTTTTATATCATCCACAGCATACACGTTGAAAAGGATGAAATTTCTTACTTGCTTCTTGCAAAGGACGAAGGATGCTAATCTTCACTGATAGACATATCTATGCGAATTAGCAGTCCAATACCCACCTTCCAGCTCTTAATATTGATTAGGAACAAATATCAGTTTTTCTACATTGAAGAGTTCAAGTTTTATAATTTAAAGTCACATAACAATAATTTTAATGCAACCTAAATAAGCCAAAAACTTCCTTGCTTGTCAAGCCAACCTGACTTCACATTGGTATTTAGTAGGGATTTTCTATTCATTAAGTCGATCGATTATATGGGCCACTTGCCGTTATTTTTCCGTTTATTTCTGTAACTATGGGAATTTAACAAATGTGAATCAACCTAAAATAGGTTTGAAAATAAGCATCAGTTTATAAATTCATGTCGAAATGTCTTATTGATCACTTGCCCTGATTACAATCTTTATAAATCTATAGAATTGATGATTATACGATAAATGCCGAGCAATGGTATTCCATGGGAAGTTCTCGGAAAGCTTACTTAAGAGATGAAATAACTTGAAACTGCTCCTATTTTGTATTAGGTGTAATGATTAATTATCAACATTTCCATTAATCCACCATTTACAAAACCCTTTAGTCATTTTTGATACATTAATTCCAAAAAGAATTCTATTTAAGATATTTTTTTAAAAGAACAAATACAAAACAAATTATCATCAAAATTATATATACCATTCCAAACATTAAAAATGTTGAAAAATTGTTCTACTCAAACAAAACATCAATATATTTCTTCATTGAATCTTCTAATATACTCGTATGAATTTCTGACTAAATAAAATTATATCTTTGGTATTTGACAAGTATTTGGAAGAATTTATGGTATTTCACGCACACAATAAAAATATTTATTATTGATGGTTATGTGAAAAATAAAAATATTTTAAAAATTTTTATTTAGTGCATATTTACAACTTTTATGACTTTTAAAAAGAGCTTAAGTCTTAAAATGTATTCGATGAAAGAATCTTAAAACTGCTTACCAAAATCCTGTAATTAAATAACTCGACAGTTGAGTAGTTTATTATTTTTTCTCCCAGAATGCTAAAATGAAAATTTTAGTTTTATTCCTTAATATTTTAACAAAGAAGTTTTTATTGAAATAAATTTTCGTTATTAACTCTTAATATAATACACTATCTAGCTTTTATTAGAAATCGTAAAATAAAATTTTATTGCAATTTCTCCCCTCATATTTTATAAGTATAAAGTTTTAATTAAATGAATAAATATAATAATTATCTCAACTTTTCTAGTGTTTTTAAAAACGAAGTTGATATTATTTCAATTAAATCAGCAGTAAAATTTTAATTTTGAATTCAACTAATAAATTATTGTAAATTAAATTAATAAAATTATCGTAAATTAAATTAATAAAATTATCGTAAATTAAAATAATAAAATGTAAGCGATTAAGCGTCAATGAAAATTTTGTCTTCAAATGTATTTTACGCTAGTTTAAACTCAATCAACACTAAGTTAGCATTTTATGTACATTAAATTAATTTGAAAAATTAAAATTTCTTTCAAGTATAAGAAAAAAATATTGAATAACCTTAGGATTGATATTCTTGCCAATAATTTATTTCGCAAATTATATTTTAATAGTTAGAGATAATTATTAAAAAAATTAAATGTTTAAAATTAATTACGTGACTAAGGAAAATTATAGTTCAGTGAATTAAATAATACTGTAAAACCATCTGTGTTGCTTTAATTTAAAATATTGATATTTCTCAAATCTACATTAAAGATAAAACCATTATTATTTTTAAATCCATAAAAATTATTTATAAATTTTAAACGTGAAAAATTTTAAATCTAATGAAAAAATCATGTTAACTTTTCGTCGAATTGACGTTATTCTAGTTGAATATTTCTTATTCAGTATATTTATGAATGATATATTTATATAAATTTGTATATAAATTATAAAAATAAAAATAAAGAAAAATCCTCCTTATATTTTAATTATTTTATCCTTTGGCCATGTGTGTTTTTTTAATTCAATAAAAAAAAACTTCTATTCCAAATATTTTCATTTTTAATTTATATTAGTTTTATAAGTGTTGTTTATAAGATGCTTTTATTTCTTTTTCAGCCGGAACTATAGTAGAAGTGAAAAGAGAAAATAAACTTTATCAGTCAAAATCTACATAGAATGAAATCGAATCTATGATTTTTTTCTGTAGCAATTGGAAGTGTATACAAAAGAAAATGACTGTGTTCCATCAGTATTTTTTTCCTATATATTTATTGAAAAAAATTTAGTCAAATTCCTTGTGTATTTTAATTTTATTTATTGAAATTTTATATTCTTCTATGTATACTTTTATGTGTGATTTGTAAATATCTATTATTTTAATAAATAAACTGAACTTCTTTTATTTTTTATTGCATGGAGCTAAATGGTAGAGAAAAGTATACTTATAAAATTAAAATATTTTTATCAAAATGGAGATAACAATGAATTTTTTTAAATGAATTGTAAAAGCAAGAAAATTTGTTAATATTCAATAATCATTATACGCTTAGGATAAAATTGCTGAATTTTTAAAGTACAATACCAGTTTATGTCACATTCAAAACATTAAAAACAATTAATATATGATAGTTAAAAATGATTAAATCATAGCTTGACTTGCATAAATCAGCAAATTAAAAGAAATGGTTTATACTAAATATAATAATCTCAACACTTAATATATTTTTTAATAGAAACACACAGTAGTGTATGTTCATATAGCAGAAATTTTTTAAATTATTAGAATATATGCAAATTTTTTCAATAAAATATATGTATATATACATTTTTCTTTTTTTATGATATAAACATATTAAAATAGTTTAGAATTTTAGAAGTATTTCATTAGTCAACTAACTAATTTACAATGTTATGAATCTATCATTTCTGATCCATTAACTCCTAATTTTTATTTCTAATCTAGTGTATTGATGCTTTGATATTAAATTTCAAAACACCACAATGAAAGTTGCTGATGCTTTTAAATTATTAACATTTTCTTTTCGTTTAAAAATGAATAATATTTTTTTGTACTAAAACTGTGTTATATTTTTACAAGAAATACTTTCATTATGTGTATAATACTAGTTTTTCAGAAAAATTGATAAATGAATCTTTAAAATGGTTTTTTAAGCAATTATTGATAGCTGAGCTATATTGTTCTCTTAAACGAAAATGAAATTAAAATCTTGACACAATTCCTTCAAATTTCTCACCTCATCTCTTCTGAATTTCTTTTGAAAATTCAATGTTTAGTTCAAATATTTTAGAATAACCTCATATCTGTTCTGATTTCGAAAAAAAAAATTATTTAATCTTCAAAATAAGGCAAGTATTTTGTCTTTACTATTTTAATCATTTTCTTGTTCCTGTCTTTGTATAAGATATGTAGTTTAGAAAGTCTTAGATTTAATTTACATTTTTAAAAATTTGAGCTTATTTCAATACATAATTCTTGAGAAATAAAAAAATACTTAGCTCATTTAAAACTTTCTAAAAGTATTTCTGAAAAATGTCTATTTTTATTAATATTGAAAATATTCAATTGTGGCCTATTAAACATATTATTTGAAAACTTTTAAATTTGACTTTTTTGTAATGGCGAACTATCTTCTTTCACTGTGAATTCAAATTGATGTAAGATTCTTATTGTTTTTTTGCAAACGTTCCTTAATGTATGTAGTTATAAACAATCTGAAAATAACTCATCCATGACATTTATAATTATCTTAAGAACTAGATGTAGATTGTTAAAACTTTATCCAAAAAAGTTTCTTGACATTTAGTAGAAGTTTTCTGACATATAACTGTAGGAAATGATTAATAATTATTTCTCAGAAATGTTTATTTTCATTGCAACTGAAAGCAATCAATCATAGTCTTTCCTCTTTTATTTTTAAAAATTTTGGATCAAACAAAATTTACGCATTGATAAATCCCTTAATTCTAAAAACATATTGTTTTCTCTCACATACAGTAACAATAATATTGTTTTCTCTTAAAATAATATTGCCCTATATATGGCTTAAAATTGCAATGTTATTTACTCTTACAAATAATATTGTCTTGTTTTATTTGCAATCATTATTAAAAATGATTATTATAAAGAAAAGATTTTGAAGTAATTGAATTTGAGATAGATAGAATTGATAAATACAAATCTCACAATGATAAAATGAACTTCAGTTTTCGTTTATTATTCTAATTTTTTTTTAACTTCATAAATTAAAATGATTTTATATATGATCATTAAATACATTTACAATATTTTTAAGGCTATGGATTTTACGATCGTTTACTTTCAGCAGATTCATTCACCCTCATTGCTTAAATAATTCCAAATTTGAATTCCTCACAGATGGAGACTGAATTATAGGGGACAATATTCATCCGATTTCAAACAAGGGTTGTTTCTTATACTTGTAAGCTATATTCTATTCACAAATTAGATAAAGAAAGTGACAGTAAATTATGGCTGCTGTCATATTTGTGACAAGCCAACTATGCGAGAATTGATATATTTGCATTTATTTATCTAAGACAATAGTAAAATATTCATCTGGTTGCAATCTCAGATACACTAATGAATAATAAATTGATTTTTTTTTTACTTTTTAAGTTGAAAAAAAACACTTTTGTCACCATAATTAATGATAGTAAATTTCGAAAGGAAAGTATTTGTAAAAGAAAATTTATACTCTTGAATGTTGAATGTGTTTAAAAATTACAAAATTAAAGTTAGTTACAATCATAAATAATGAAACTTTGATAACATTAAATTTATAAAGTGCTTATAAAGTTAATTAATCTGTTTGTTTAAAAATATTTATTTATACAAGATATAAATATTTCAAAGGAATATTTATGGCTATCCTCTACTTAGTATATAAATTTAAATATGGGAATATAAATTTTCAAGGTATAAGAGCATATGCTGTAAAAATCAATAATTGTACTCCATCAGATATATAAAAATCTTGTCGAAAATGAAATTTAAAGGAAAATGTAACTCTTAATTTTAGCTGCGCACTATTAAATTCAGCTTAATTAACATAAAAATAAACGTTTTCATAATTTATTCATCATTTGTAAAAAATGTCCTGCTATTAAATATTGTATGTTTTGATAAAATGTTCTCAGGGGGGAAGATTTGTTTTTTTACTAGTGTGAAAATACAAATAGCAGATGGATAAGCTACTTTGGGTAGGCATTTTTTACTGACTGTTTCTACCGATTGAATTTAACTGGAGACAACTACCTGGTAGCTTTGAGTGAAGATCAAGTAATAAGATTGATATTTGAGTTGGCTTCTTCATTCTCATATCATATTCATAAAAAAATAATCATGTTATCTAAATCTTTCAACGTACTTCAGATTTATCTTACTCAAACATTAAATGACTAGGAATCATTCGATGTTGAGTCTATAAATAGTTTGATAACTAGTTTGCTGTATATAGCCCATACAAAACTCTTGTGGAAATGAATTTAAAATTCCTGTAGACGATATCATATTGGCATTTTTCAGTATAAATGTTTTTTATTATAAGTTAGATATTTTCCATAAAAAAACACTTATATTGAAAACATTATATTTTTATACACGAGTCTCAATGACAATGAAAAAATATTATAACTGTATGATACCAATAATTTTTCTTAAACTCATAGCATGATTTTGACCTCAAGGAGCTATTGAGTTCAGCAGCTAAGAATGTCTATATCTTAGCAATATGTGGTGGAACATCCATCACTATATATTGCTCTAAGAATATCTACACCTCAATCAATACACTTCCTTTGTCTGCATGTATTTATTTCAGCCGATAAAAAAAATGTTTTACAGTATCTTGAGACGTTATGGGGGCAATAACCATAAAAGTTGAAAGAGAAAAGCAATTCAAAAGTATACATGGATATGTGAAAGAAAATTAAACATACAGCCACTGCATTAAATCCAGCCAATGTTGTATATGTGGACTTCAACAGAAATAATTGATTCTCAAATATTAATAAACTTCTCAGAAGTATCTCTTTAATATTAGATTTTAATCATTTACATTTGTCATTATTGCAAATAATTGGATAGAATTAAGTGGATATGGGATCCATTTTAAACACACTTAAGTGTATTGAATTATGTAAAATATTGATGTGCTAATTTTTTTTATTAAATTAATATTGTTTTATTCTAAAATCGTCCCAGCTTAAATTAAGAAACACATGCTTTTTGGTTGAAAAGTGAAATAAATATATGTGTATACATACACATGTTTGCCTTCACTGTATTACGACTAATCTCTTAACGTAATACTTTTGTTTTTCCTTTTATTACTAAAAACCTGAAATTTCTAGAATTCTTTTTGCTCAATACAGTACAGCCTAGTGGAATTTTTACTGGAAATTTTTTTATTAGTTTAGATTATACCAAACTTAATATTTTACTAATTAGCAATAGATACCTTTTATAGAAAAAAGTTCTTAGACCAACTTCAATTTGAAAACAATTAATTAATGTAATAGCTCATGGATGAAAAATAATCAACCTTTTTTTTTTTTTTTTTTTTTTTTTTTTTTTTTTTTTTTTAGAGTAACCTGAATAGTTGACTGTTGGGAGGATTCATAACAATAGGCTCAAACATTTCCAATAATTTATTTCGAGGGATATGCATCTGAAAATCAGAAAAAAATAATATCTATCCTTCAATACTAAATAGTGCCTAAAATCGATATGCATTTAACGATATATAAAATCGATATCTCAGTTTTCTATGCTTAGAAATAAATTAAGAAAGAAATAAAAATTTAAAGTATCCCTTTCAATTTAGAAAAAAATATTTTCATAAAGTTTTTCATTTCAACATCCTATTTCTTAAGATAACATCAAATTAAATCTAATATTTATCAGCAAAATATTATGTGATCATTCTATTTCTAAATATATCTAAATCTTCTTTAGAAATTACTGTTACGTTTATTATGTATACATATTCCGATATAAAAATAAAATATTTATTCTCATGTTGAAAAGAATATAAACAACGATTTTGTAAATTAATAAATAGCTGTCTAAAATTCATTCGTTTCTTTATTATTTTTACTTACATTCTCATTTTAAGTGTTGTATATTTTAATATCAACAAATATTTTTCTTAAATAAAAATAGAACAGCTAAATAAAATATTCATCCACTAAGTTATCTTAAATCAACGACATGCGAAATAGCAACCAAAAACTATCGCTTTTAATTTTGTTGAACAAATAAATTTCCCCATATTTTATAGTTTATAAATAAAAAGCTAATTTCGAAAATTTTATGTTTATTTAACAATATTCAGAATACTAAAATATTAATACTAAAATTCTGATTTAACATTTATATAAGAACGAAACTTTGATGCTCAACTAATTAGTTTTTATAAGTATGAAACAATAATTTTTTTTTACTTTAACTTTGTGTTGTGTATGAAGCTAATTTTTACTATTTATAATTAAACACGAAATTAGTTAAAGCACATGATTTATCATCTTTGCATTAAAGTTGAGCTATAAATTACATTAAAATTAACTATGAAATGATTCATGAAAAGATAATTAGAAACAATTTAACATGCTTGGTAAAAATTTATCACTAATTCGTTCCTCTTTATTTTATGATTTATTATTTTATTAAAAAAGTTCATATTTCCTTTTTTATAATGCTTCAAATAACTTAAAAATTTAAGAATACAATTTGCATATTTTAATATTTTCAACAACTGGTTTTTAAGAAATGGAGAATATTTTTATAAAAATATTATCCCAGTATTAATTAAACCTTTAACAAAGTCTGTCACATTTATTTGAAAATAAGACTTTTTTCTCACATGGAAATAGCATTTGCCATTATGTAAATAGGTTTTTAATTTATTAGTTTAATCTTCAAGATAATATTTTAAGAAAAAAAATGTCGCAGTATTTAAAAAATTTTAAAATGGAAACAAAATTTTTAGCTGATCTCATTGAAACAAATAATTATACTTTGATAGTTAGTTTTATATTAGCAAATATATAAATTTACGATACAATATTCAAAATTTAAATTTGAAACAAACAATTTTTATCACAAAAAATTAATTGAATAATACGGGTTATAAATTATGTATTGTCTAGAATAAATAATCTTAAAGATAATAATTAAAAAAATTTATATAATTTATAAACGTCGCTGTTTGGAACATATGTCATGGTAATGACGAAAAATTTTGTTATGAAAATAATTACAAAAACTCAAATTCAAGGCTTTCATGTGTGGAATTATGTTTTTCTATAACTATTCTGTGATAGAAGTTGTTATTAATATTTCTTCTCTGATTTCCTAAAATCTGAACGGATTAAAAATACAGAGTAAGGCCATGCCAGCTTGTTTTTGAGAAGGATTCAGGAATATTTTAATAAATGCTTGATTGCTGTTTTTGCCACATACATAACACATAACATAAGGCGTTTTAGCATTTCCAGACATAAAATGTACGTTACTCAGTCAAAGTATAGTATGAAGTCAGTCTGGTTTCTCATTCATCAAACTGAATAAGTGGACACGGGAGACGAAATAGCACAGCTTCAGCAATTATTTATGTTGCACCTTGTAGAAAATAACTTTTATGATTGATTATTAGTGCTCTTCTCAAACATTTTTTGTGACCCGGGTTACTTCTAGACACCACAACAATTACTTTCTTCACATTCAGAAACCAATTTTAGATTTGGGTTATATTTGCAAACAACAGCTTCTTTATACTTTTAATTGTCATTACCAAAGCTAATCTGCACAGCCGAAGTATAGGCTCTTTTGGACTTCGGTTTAAAGGTGAATTGGTTCAACTCCCTCTGAGGTTGGATAAATCTAATGATTTGGAATCCACTTTAAACTGTAGATTCCGATCTGATTATCAAACCGTTGAGCGACAACATTACTAGATGCAAGCAATCTTCGTAGCTATTTACAACCAGATACCAGAAACTGGCAGATTTATATTTTCATCGCCAATAAAAGCATTCAAACAACTCTTTGCTTACTACGCATGAAATTTATATATTAATAGATTTTTTATCCTCTCTAACTCTTTTATGTTTCACAGATCACGTTGAATTTAAAAACAATAAATAGTTTTGATACCTTATAATAGAAAGTTTCTTTGACAGTAGTTAATTATTAAATAATTTTTAACCACCTTCATAAGTTACAGAAAAAGAAACTCGGAAAACTTCTTAGCATAGCTCCTGATAACTCTGATGAAGATCTTTGTGACTATGACATGGTTAAGGAATTAATTCAAGACAGAGTTATAAGGCTCTTTAAGCATTTATGATGCCTTCGACTTCCGGAAGGAATTTTCATAGATAGTGGATCATCTCTCAAGGGAAGTTGGAATCAATCAGAGGCCAAAACTCTGTTCTCGCTGATGCCCACCAACCATAAAGGACCGGGTTACAACTTCAAAGATATCAAAATATGGTCCCACCTCACTTTAATTGAATGGCACAAAGTTCATAGTTGAATTGGCTCTAATAATTGATGAGGAGTTCAAAATCAACAAATCAGTCACTTCGTTTTACAGACATTTCTAAAGAAGCATTAAAATTCAATAGAATGAAAAAATTATAAAAAAGTATGATTTCTGATAGCTAAATTTATAAATTTTGAATAGATATTCTTAGAAAGTATTATATAATCAACCAAAATTACGACTTTTAAGTTACAATAGAGCTTCGAAGAACTTAATTCCAGAAAAATCTGCTCTTTCACATTCCTTAAATAATATTTAAGGAATGTGAAAGTGTTAAAAGTGAAATATTCTCCATTGAATGTATTTTGGTGTTTTTGCGAAGTAACAATACAATATATATATAAATAATTTTTAAAATCAGTCTTAAGCGTTGACTGTAAAAGAATCTCTTAAAAATCTTATAATAAATAGAAAAAATAATGTAAAACAAAAAATAAAATATGAAACTACTATATGAATTTAATATAAGCGAATTCCACTTCAAACATTTTTTGTCATAAGTAATATTCAGTAATAAAATAATCAAAAATTGATATTTTTACACATACAAGCCTATATTTGTATATTAAAGTGTCATAATTTCGGCAACAATTTTTCTTGTTTTTTTTTATTATTTTTTTTAAGTGTTTTTTTTTTTTGGCATTTACGTATCATACGTGTATGCGCGATCTCTTAGTGTAATAATTATAAAGAAAGACTCTTATTTTTAATTCTTTTGATACCTTTAAGTTACTATAATAAAATAAAAAAAGAAATTTTGTTCCCATGTCACAAATTCAGCAATTTATTTATTTTTTTTTTTTTACTACTGTTATAATTTTTTTTAATTTTATGCTGCTATATTATATTAAAGTACTTATTTTAAATGTGAAAGAATATTTTATTCACGGCGTAATTTTAAATATTTGTTTAATTCAAGTTCAAAAACTTTTTTATAAACATTAAAATACGTAGATTCCAATTATTATATTACAGTCTTTTCAACAGTTTTAATAACAGGCGCAATAACCTAATGAAAAAGAAATAAAAACCTAATTCCACTTGAGGATGTAGTTTAAAGTAGTAAGTAGTATGAGAAATGTTAAATATATTACAAGTATGATATAGTATTATATCATACTATACAGAATTTAGTAATGTATCATATATTTAATTATACTGTGTGATATAGTAATATATCATACTATACATAACATATTATAAAGTGATAAGTATGAACATGATAAATTTAATGTTTTTACATTAAATTTGCGGGTAGAGAATTTAATTATATATTTCCTTGCTTCTTCCAATTCATGAATCACAAAACCTTACAAATCTATTTGGCATCCAATGAAAAATATTAATAAAATATTGAAAGATATGACAAAAATATTATTATATTTAAGAATAAAAAAAAAATGAAGACTACAAAACCAATGGGTCATTTCTTTGAAAAAGGAGTAATATTTTCAGTTTTTAATCATAAAACTCTCACGATTTTACTCTTATATAACGGTTTTTCAAACTGCTTGTTTTGTTATTGTAACAATTGTATATTTGCTAAAAGGAAATAATTTATAAGACAAATATTTAATATTTTTAAAGAAAAATCAATCTTTCAGATACAACTGCGTTTTCGAAAACAAATTTAAAAATTAACGATTCGTTGTCTAGAATTTTATTTACAGCTTTAAAATGTTTGCATATGTCCTTAAAGTTATGTAAGCTTTCAAATCCTTCACCGGGCACTTCGACGTAACTGATATCGATATCAAAGTTTTCAAAAACATAATTTTTTAGGAAAAGCAACTATATTCACTTTAGTATTTTCTTCTTTTTTCTAAAAAATCTGAATTATATATATATCATTTTTTTTTTATAAACTTATAAAAATGAATGGAGGCTTGTCTGTAACTTGATATTTTATCTGCGTTGTATTTTGCCTTAATTCCACTTTATTCTAACTTTTCTCGTTTAGGGCATAAACCTTTAATCTATGATATTGTTTATAACTTATT
Organism: Latrodectus geometricus; assembly: GCA_026290005.1. NCBI lineage: Eukaryota > Metazoa > Arthropoda > Arachnida > Araneae > Theridiidae > Latrodectus > Latrodectus geometricus. The sequence goes on from JAPDSC010006226.1 coordinate 88,062, forward strand.
TAATTTTTTTCTTTATGTATAAGTAAAACACGTGTCTGATCTAGTTGTAGAACCTTATCGGATGAGAACTGGAATAATCTGATCCTAACCAGTCATAACCTGATTTTTAATCTATTTTAAGGCTGAGCATTTTCTTTCTTTAGTAAGCATTAAGAACTTTATAGAAGCAGATAACAAAAAGCTCATTCATTTTTCCAGAATTTTGAAATAAAAAATAATTCGTTATGTAATCTAATATATTTATACCATCTTAGTGAAAAAAATCACTTCTTAAATATAAAAATATATTTGATAATGGTTCAAATTAATCTATTTATATCAAATTAACATTAATTCTTCCGTTTTAATTTTGATAGTTTGAAGAATATCATTTCTTTTTCTGCTATTGGGCTAAAAACGTGATTATAATTACCACAATTATATAAAAAATCATTGAATACAATTCAAAGATGAAATTTCTATACACATTAGTAAGTTAATAATAAATTCTTTTATCAAATTTCTTTTTGATAAACAGCAAAAAATAAATCTTCATTGTAGTTTTTTCAAAAAATATGTGGCAAATTTACATACGAGGGCTTATAACTTGACATTTAGAAATATTTGTTTCTAATTTTAAGCTTAATTCGAATCTTCTGCGTAGGCTTACAACAAGCTGACTAAATTTACGAATTTTGTTGAATAGAATGAAACATTTAGTGATTCATGTTGAATGAAATGAAGTATTCAGTTTGAAGGATAACCACATTCCTACGTAGTAACCATGAATATATATGAAGGATGAACGCAATATGAAGGACATGTTCACCTCTTATCAACATTAAAGAAGCTTTCGAATTGATGATCAACATATCAATTTATAGTTTAGTTCCAAAATAATCTCTTAAATCTGAAATACACTAGGATAAAGTAACTCTTCAACAAACACTTTATAAGACCTCTTCATGGTAACATCAAGGATATGAAGGTTAAATATGTTCGCATAGATTAAAGGTTCAACATTTTTATTTACTTTATAAAGATGTATTAACTTAACACAGGTGAATGAACTAAAAGGTATAAAAAGTATAAATTAAATCCTTTCCAAGGCAACTCCCTTGAATTCTAAAAAAGTAATCTTCATGATAAAAAAGAGAACATCTTCAAATCTCTCATCTAAATCATCATTTATCTGTGAAAAATGTAGTATTAATTGTAGAAAAATGAAGCCTTTAGCATCCATATTGTTTCTAAATGATTATACTTTAGCGTGTATAGTATTTAAGCATTTTATTTAAAATTTCCGAATCTCTAGAGTACTCTTAAGATCCTCTAGAATATCTCTAGAACCAGCATTAATTACTTCAGTAAAACCTTGTGATCAAATGCACACAATGAAATCCAGCTTCTTTATAAAATTTTAATACTAACTATTTTTGGTTTTGTTGCATAAAACATTTATTAAAAGTTAAAAATGTCTTTAAATATAATTTCTTTCTAAATTTAATCGCATTCCAATAATTTTAATCAACAAGATAAACATAGTTTTGAAGAGCATCTTGTATATATATATATATATATATATATATATATATATATATATACTAAATAACATGATAATTTTTAAATCTTGCAACCAGTGGAAGCTATAATCTTCATGATTCTTGTTCAACAACAAAAAACTTCTTATAAAAGTCCTAGAAAAATAAACTATTCATGATTGGAAACTATGGATCGTTTCTAATTAGGATTTTTTTAATCTCTTACAGTATTTAATAATATAGCCAGAAACTTCTTAATTTTTTATATAGCCTCAGTCAATTTCTTCTATCTGGGATTTGACGAATGATAACCTTCACTTTCAAAATGGAGAGTCAACTGCTGCTTTGTAGGTATTGACAATGAAAAAATCTTTGACAGACAATAAAAAAATCTTTCCTAAAAAAAAAAAAAAAAAAAAAAAAAAAAAAAAAAAAAATTTAATAAAAAGAGCAAGTAGTTTTTACAGACCTGGAGTGAAGAGGTTGCTTAAAATACATTCATAGTGTTTCCCACTGATATTGCTGTAACAAAACCAAATAATTTACCCCATCAAATAAGAAAGGACCTATAATATATGTTTGTGATTTTACGTGTGTACCATCACAAGATATACACATGTAAAATGCCATCGACCAGGAAATTTGATGTCAATTCCACTAAACTGACATTCGGTTTCCCAAACCACATTCAATGAAAAATGAAACAAAAAGTCAACTTTCTAAAAAAAATGTTAAAATCAGTGTTTAAGAAAATACGATTAAAAACTTTTGGCACAGTTTATTTACGAAAATAGCTAAACTTAAAGGTACTTTGAATTCCTTATTTTATCAGCAACAAACAAAACTATTAATGTAAAAGTACTAAAATAATTACTATATTTTATTCAATAGTTCTATGCACCAACAATGGATAAGTTTGGCGTTCAGTTCAACAGTTCGTGGTTTCAAATCCTATCTCGGGTTTGGATGCTGTTTATTGTTCGGAATCCACTTAAAATCTTAGGTACCGATCTAATTAGCCTTAGTATGTAAGAAATGATAGAAGAGTGTCAAACAAACCAAAAATAAATAAATCTGAATTCAATCAAAAGAGAATTCAAACCAAATTCTTTTTCGAAGGGCTTCTCATTTGTCCACTGTTTTCAGAGTTACAATGCTATTATTCGCCTGTTTCACATCACATCATCCTCGTTGTCATTGAAACAAAAGTTCTTAGATATCAGAGTCTATTAATTTTGAAAATATTCAATTGCATTCAGTTCTATAGTAGGAATAACTTTCATCCATTTGTGGTATAAAATCAAAGAACATACAATTAAAAATGAATTGCTTAAAGAACACAAACCACTTATCAGAATAATAATATGTTATATATATACAATTGATTTTTTTCAATATAATGGAAAGACCTGTAAAAAAAAGTGGAATTTTGAAACCTGCTTCCCAAGAATAAAAATATAACAATAGCTGCCAGGTTTTTAAAAATAGAAATGTATGTATTCTGGTGTACATATATAGAAGTATATGGTGATTTTATTCAAATTCTGTAAGAGAGAATTTTTTAAAATCGTAAATTCTCGGACCTCTCATATTATCAAAGAAGCCCATCTAGGAGGAGCAAATGTGACCAAAATATATCAATTTTTAGACGCTCCTAGAATAATTAAAAGATAACTTCATAAGTAGAATAATTATGTCAGAGAAACTATTTTCAAACAATCTATAACAGACTCTAATGCCAAGCACCCTTTACATTGTAAACACGCTCATTAAGCCTAGTCCATTGATAAGTAGAAGGAAGTTATATGGTCTCATAAATCATCTTCTGTACTTTCATACAAGAAGAGGGTGCACATTTTGAGTATATTTACACAAGCATATGATCGTGTTTTGTCTCTTATCAAATGTCTAGCTTAGAGATGGATCTGTCATATGAGCCGACATGTCGTAATTTTCTGCTGGATCAATCGTTACCCTAAAAGGAAGGAGTTTGGGGAAAATATATAAAGAAACTATTTTAGCTTACTAGGTAAATGTAATGATTTAAACTTAGTTTGCATGAGAAGGGTTTTTCGAGGATGATAATGCTCACACCCATGATGTGGAACCTATCCAATCATGACATGATGAACAAGTTGATGAAATTAAACACACATCTACCTTGATCCACACAGTCACCTGTTCGCAGTACGATTAAACCATTATGATATATTTTTGAGCGTTCAATACGGAATCAATATTCTCCACCGGCATCTCTTCTAGAATATTCACAATATTTCCAAGTTAAATAAAGAGTACAATATTACTCTAAACACAATTCAGTACTAGTGTGAATCGATTCCTATGAGAACCCAAATTATGTTACATGCCAAAGTAGAGCCTATACCATACTAATAAGGGATTTTTTATGAATCTAAGAAATTTCTACTATATTTTGATACCTGTATTTTTCTATTGTTGGCGAGAGTTCGTGTGTTGTTTTGCTTCATTTTTTCTGGTCGACAGTGTTTTGTACATATTCCCAATACCGTATACCGATCTTTAGAAAATAGACTCCGTTCCTGCATTTAAAAACAATTTTGTTTTATTCTGTTGTTCCAAATTTCTTCCATATTCTGCTTTTCAGAGCATTGTATAAATCTTGGAAAGGAAAATGAGCGTCGCTTGTCTACAAAATGTTCCAAGGATATTCTTTGTTTACTTCTGTTTAAGATAAGAATTAGAAGAAATTTCGTGTTGGCACGTCCACAAAAACACACTCTAGGAAGCTATAAAACGGGCGTCGCTTGTCTACAAAATGTTAAAAGCCCATTCATTGTTAAATTCTGTTTAAGATAAGAATTCGAGGGCAAAATCTCATCTTGTTGGCACGTTCACATAAACATTCTAGAACATCCATGATTTGGGATAGTAGTTTGACATTATAAAATTTTCTTAATCAATTTGACACATCTCAATCTTGTGTTATTTCGCATGCATTGCACTTTAAAAAAAAAAACACTGCTTAACTCTTCGCAGAATACTATAGTTAAGTCTAAATATTTGGTTTGTCACATTTCACGTCAAATAAAATCAAAATAAATTTGAATTTACTACTTTGAAAACTAATAGCAGCCATCGTTCTATATAGCTTTTTGAATACTTAATATACAACTTTTTTTATTCAGTTACTGCGCAATCATTATATTTTGTTTAGATTGAGATCTCAGTACACGGTGCAATAATATAATTTCAGCGAAGAGAACAATTGAACGATTAACGCTCTGACTTTCAATTCAACTATTTGTGGATTGAAATCTATTTCGTATATAGATGTTTATCGTGATTTAGAATCCACTGTAAACTGAAGAACTTGGTCAGTTCAGTTTTTATATATCAACAGTGACAATGGAGTGATAAACAAACCAAATTAAAACTATAGTTCATAATCGTTATTTCTGTTCTTTGCCTATTGGGAATGTGAAAGAAATGCTACGCAACGTTTTAAAAATGAATTTGAATAGCTTCTCATACTTTTATTTTAATCAGTAAAAATGTTCATAAAATAACTAAACTTTGTATCCCATACATAATTTTTACTGGAATTGATTAAAATAATGTTTTAAATTGTATGTATTATAGTTCTATAGTTTACTTTTACTCATTTATATACTTTATTTATATCCTAATTTCAATAATTTTTTTCTGTTTTGCTATGACAACATATGTGTTTTTATGTGCTATTCAACAGAAAATTACCTTAAAGATAAGCAAATATTTCCCAATAAAACTGTTTAATGTATTTTAGATGTTAAGGATTTATTCAATTTTAATGTATTATGGTTAACCTCAATTTAACAGCTTTATTTTAGTTAACTATGAATTCTAAATTCTATACCTTGAGGAAACTATAAATTGGTTATAGTAAGCTTTCATATTTAAAAATAAGTAAAAGGTAAAATAATTAGAAACTGCGAAATAGTTATCTCGTAAAAATCTCAACCAATAAAATTATTTTTAAGTTCAATGCAATTTAATTTTCCTAGCGGAAGATTATGTGCATTCCTGCAATTGATGGGGGATGTCATGTATATGAAAACATTGATAAATAGAAGGATAATCAAAGTCCATTGTCAGAGTTTGCAGGATTCCACAGATTGTAAAGGAAAAAAAAAATAATAATAAAATCAAGGATGTACAGAAGGCAATGTAGATTGCGCTGACAATTTATTTTCCGTCAATCTTTGAAAACCAAATATGGCTTCGAGACTCTTGACTCTTAATCCAAACATATGGATCCGTTTTCTCATGTTGAGTATTTTTGTGGCATCAGTCTATTTTAAACTGATTTCTCAACTACTTGCTCACCTACATTGCTTAATCATGTTCTGAAAAGAGAGAGATGTTGCGAAAATTTTGCAAAATGGCCTAGTCAAGAATTAAAAACTTAGTAAATATTTTAATGCAAAAATTATTTGGCATATTAAGGTTTCTATTTTAAACATAAGATAAAGATAAATAAGTTGATTTAAAGTAACATTTTATGGGACTTTTATTTTCTAATTAACTTTTTGGGAAATTTCGCAATTAAATTTGTAAAAACGAAAAAATAATTTGTTACATTTTACTTTAAGGTTTTGAAGTATTTAAGGTTTGACATTATTTATTAAAAAAATTTCAAATCTATAGACATAGTTTTAATTTTGGAAAATATAACTTCTATGGGTTTAATTTTCTTAATCTACAGTTCCAGTTTTAATAAATTTCTTGTAAATATTTCCGCTTATGTATAAAAATCTTGTTTTGTCACTGAGCTCGAAAAATAAAATTAAGATTTAAATTCAGTTTTTATTCAAATATCATTTTTAAGCAACATTTACATTCACAAGTCCAATTTTTTAAAATTATATATCTAATATTTAGATAACAGCAATTAGGCTGTAATTCTTTTACCATACTATATGTTTAAAATATCAAATTCCAGTGTTACATATATACCACTCATACAATACTTATATATTTTGAATTAAAAAATAACTTTTTTTCTATCACTTAAATTTTGTTTCCCATCTTTCAGATTTAGCAATGAAAATGCAATGCGGACAATTATTAATATTTGCTTTCACAAAGACATGCAAATTTCTGGTGAAAAATTTCGACCTTGAGGGGTTTTCATCTTGTCGGCTAAGATGAAAAACATTTGAAAATTTTTCATGCACGATAACAAAAAATATAGGCCTGTTTTTCCTGTAAGAAGCAAGTGAACTGCAGTTTCGATAAACATTACTTGACCTCGTGGGTTACTAGAAGAAATGTAAACGATTTGATATCTTGACCATTCAATACGTACTTAAATTTATTTTATTTACTTAATCACTTGAAAGAGTGGTTGAATACTGTAATTCCTATAAATAGGCAAATAAAATAAGTAGCTTATGCATATATTTATAATTTTGTATTGGAAAAAAAATATTGCTTTAAATACATAAAAAGAATTTTAATTCTATTAATATACCTCCGACTCACAACTTATATACTAAATCTAAGTAACTGGGGGTTGAATTAAATTACAAATCATTTAATAGAATAATAAATTATTCCAAAGGAATTTCAATTTAAGACTCTTATTTGAAAAAAAAAAAAGAAAAGAAAATAAGTTCATGTATAAATAATTTCAATGGTTTTAAGATGTATAAATAAAATAATAATTTCTATTAAATCCATTTAGGAGAAATTTAAAGGACTAAGTGTGTGTGTGTGTGACGAATTATTTTCACTTAATTAAGTTAAGTTAATCTTGGTAAAAAAATGTGAAAATTTTCCAAGTTAATATGAATAAATATTTTATATTATGCATTTATCAAGTTAAAAAAAATAAGCTGATTATAAAACTTTCTAGGAAGGACGAAAATTTAACTCTATTTGAAACATGTCACTTTTTATTAGATATTCATAAATGAACTTCAATGAGTGTGGGCTAAAAATGCCAAAAGATTTCCAAAACAGAATTGAATATCCTAACTTTGTTCCAGCAATAATTGACCAATCTAGGTCTCAAGGTCAAATCTACAAAAAATACTGGCTCATAACAAATTCCATAAACATTTTTACAAGGAATGATGTAATATTTTAGCATTTTATAAATACTCATAATATTTCTGTTATTATTTTTTCTTAAATAATTCAATCTATTAGGTGATAAATTAGGTATGAAAACTAAGTCATTTTACAAATTCTTCTATTATTATCCTTATAAATTATTCTAATTTACTAGTTACTTCAGTTTTATTTGGAACACCTAATTGGTTTAACAATTAAGTTAAAATTGATATTATTTCAATGAAATTTTTGCTTTCCCATGGTAAATAATTTTATTTAATGGTGGTTCACTCACAAAGTTCTAGTTTATGAGTGTGTGTTAAATGTTTTTCTTTTCTAAACAATAATTATTAATTTTCATATTAATTCTGGTTGAATTATTTTTAATTTTCTGCTCTTATAGTTTTGAAAATTAATATTTAAAAGCATATTGCAGGAAGCATTTGATTACTCTCCTTACAGAATCTGTAAATATTAATATCACAATCCTAAACAATAGTCTAATTCATCGATATCGAATCATCGGAATGACGTGTCAAGAAGTTTATTTTGCAAATGTGGATATTTTTAGTTAAAAATACTTTTCAAATAGCAGTACAAGTAGAACCATTATATTTTATCTAGAAGAAAAAAATTGGATATTACCCTATTTTTCTTTATTGTAAATTGGTTCTTAGGAGAATCATGCTGAAGAAGCAGAATTTTTTAAGCAAAACTACCTTTCAAAACAATTAATTTATTTCCTTATTTCGTCATGCTCTAATACAATTAAGGAATAATAAATAAATCAGTCTTATCGTATTAACAAATATGTTATTGGATAACAATTAAGTTTTGGGAAATATATATATAGATATTTCAAAATAAAACAGAAGCAATCAGTTTTCCTTTTTCTTCTTACTGTCAATGAATATATTCAAATAAGTGGTGATTTTAAGTTAAAATGCTAAAAACTTATTGTATTGCAAAAGAAATTCAGCCAAATTTTTAATTTGAAGTTTTATGTAAGCATTGTTAAAATTAGACGCATATAACAAAATTTTTAATCCTTGTATATATATATATATATATATACAAAGATATCAATATTTAGCATTTAGAGAAACTTTATGAATGTTTTAAATTTAAAAGATGAGGACATGACCATTTTATAAGATTATAATAACTTAAATTTTTCAAACAGGTCAAAGCAAAATTTTCATTGATTTTTTTGTAAATGGTTGATTTGTATACGATATTGAGGTAGTTTTAATCTGAAATACTCGTGTTATTTTACCAAAGATGAAGACTTTATCCAAATAGTGAAGCATCTATTATATTCTGCAGATTTATATTAAGCTTTTACTCTTCTAAAACTCAAACCTGAGGTAAGCTTTGAGAATACTGAAGCGATACAAATACAAATGACAGATAGATCTTAAACTTGATACCCAATAAAGAAGATCCACAATACTTAACTAAAGAATAAATAGAAATTTCAAATTGTTACAAATTACGTCTGATTACTTGTTAAAATCAGAATAAAGCAAAATGATTTAATCTTGTTTCCTATAACCTATAAACCTTATTTCTTTTTTGAAGTGCATATGTACATTATTTTAAGCACACTTCTCCTATTTCCTTATAACATTTTTATTTAAATATTATGAAGACTTGTCTGATAATACACAAAGAATAAAACTGCTCCTTCGTAATATATAAACTGAAGTAATGTTAGATTTGTAATCGTCGTAAACAGATTTTTATTTATAGAATACAATTATTCTTATTCTCATTTATAATCATTCTGATTTGTAACTATTCTTTTCAATGGAATGTTGCTTGAATGTAATTCTTATGTCATTATTCACGTTACAGATTTTGAATATTATATTTCATGCCTTAGTATGAAATATAATATTCAAAACTTGATTTTCTGAATGGTAACTAATATTCGATTTAATTTAAAATTTTCTCCACTGGTTCATATGTATTAAAAATAATTCTGAAAGCTTTTGTATAAGACAGAAAAATATAAAAATGTAAATATATTACCTCAAAATAACTTTCTCCCAAAAAATTTATTTTTTCTTATTTAAATTTTTTGTCACTACAATATCTAAAAAAAATGTTTGAGACAGAAAATCTACTAACTTTATGATTTAGGTGAATATTTGTTTATCTTTAACATAGTGGCAGAAAAAAAATTGACATCACGTATATGAAAATGTTTTTTATCTTTAAATTAGAAAATCAGCTTTGATAAAGAATAATTCCTTAATACATGTCTGGCTATTGAAATTCAACTAATCCCATTCGCAATATTTCTTTCACACGAATAAAGCGCTCTGTTTTAAGATATTTGCAAACGTAGCTAATTTTGCCTTGAATCCTTCAACAATGTTGAGCTTCAATAAGATGAGATTATTTAAGATGCTTTTCAATGATTAAAATTAATTTAACCTTGGTTGAGTTTTGTTTTTACTGAACTATAGTCAGAAAAATTATTCAAGTTCTTAAAGAGAATTAATTCTGCTTTAAATGCTTAGTTATATTGAACTATCGGTGAGAAATATTATGTTTGATTCACAAAACAAGATTTAAATAATTAACGTACTCCATCGTGCTTTCTTTTTTTTCTGCTTTCTAAATTTGGTCATTAAAATGTTAAGATTCTGTTATAAGAAACTCAACTTTCTCTTTTAAGTATAAAATATTAGTTTCTTAAATCTTTGTGGTCAATATGTTCTTAATATTTAATATGCATAATTAAAAGGAATCTTCCGTTTGTGTGTTCCTCGTTTGGCTCTTGCATTCAATTGTATTTCAATTGTTATTTTACATTGCTTCTAGTAATTACGATTAATGAATTATTAATTATTTATTTACAATTAATGAATTCTTAGCCATTTTAAAGTGGAAACAGAAGAAAAAGATTTATTAGAATTTGTTAAGTATTATTATTCGTTATAAGGCGTTGTTCACTCCTTATTTCTATTTTATTAAATGCAAATCAGTTTTCTTATCACACTGGTACAATAGCGCTTTTGTTTATTTTTAAAGACTCAATTAAGAATTCCAAACAAACTATTGAGAATATCAATTGTTTATTTAGAAATCCTTTAATTAAAATCTATATTTTCAGCAAAACTACTATCCTGTATGTGTACCAAATCTCTTGGTTGACTCCTTCTTTCTGTATCTTGAATTAATAACTATTTTCGCTATATTAGTATTATTTAATGAATAATAGTAAATAAATTGAAAATCTACTTAACCATTTAATATGTGAAATTCTTAAGTTAGCTTACTATATTTAAAAATAAGCTTTAAAATTAACAATTTTTGTGTTGAGTGAATAAACTTTTGAAATTTGATACTTTCGTTCCAATATTCGTGTTACAACGAATCTAAAAATTTGCCTGAAATGAAAACCATACATAATAAAGTCCAAAGATTATGGTCACTCACATTTTGTCAGATTTCTTTTATACTTTTGTGCATATTTAGCTGAGATAATTTAACCAAAAGAAAACCTTAATATTTTATTTTGATATCATGTGATGCAAAAATTATGATAATAAATTATTTTTGTTCAATATTTGAGGAAACTCAAATATTTATTTTTAAAATATTTCATAATGCATGTAAAATCTGAACATGGAAAAGTGTTTCTGAGACAAATAGCTATTATTTAATTGATTAAAATTAAGTGTGCACATTAATATATTAACAACTTAAAGAGCGACATAAATACGCTTTAAAAGGGATTTTTATGTTAGAAAACTTAATAATATCAAATTCATTAAAATAAAATAAGAAGATTTTCCAAACAATCATTTGTTTAACCATTTTCATTCATTTGGTTAATCCTCTGTTAAATAAATTACATGTTCTCCCTTTTTACCTTGGGAAAACGTCATTTAACATCCAAGCATCTGTTTTTCAACTCTCATCACGAAGGTTAATCCATTAAGATATAGCCAATAAATAATTAATCCAAAGGATTAAGTGATTTTGCATCGAGCAAAACACGAAGTCTAGAGAAACAAGTCATTAAATCTTCGCGAATTCTTCAAAACATGATTCAGATTCTACTTCTTTGTTTTCAAATAGCCCCTGTTTCCTGCATGAATTCCCATTTCAAAAGGAAGGGAAATTAATAGCACCAGTTGCATCATCCAATCAATTTTTTTAAACAGAATTGTATACATCCAAACAAGGCAAGTATTTACAAAACCATTCCCCAATTCCATGCTAGTCCACACGTACACCGGCTGCATGGATGCTCGCAGAAGGCCTGACATCTGATAAGAAGATGGAATCGAGCATGAAAGTCATCACGTTAGCCATTGGATGCAAATGCGGATCAGACACGAACTGTTCACGTGTATCAGTGGACCGAAAGCCTAGCTGTCATCACTCATCCTATCACTAAACTTAGGATAGATTAAGATGATGATTTCAATACGAAAAAAGGTCTCTAACAAGGGGTGCTATCCATAATACGTAAAGATTCTTGAAGGTTGTTTTTCTAAAAGCCTACAATATAGATGTCTTCGAAAATATCATTTATGCTTTAATTTTAATTTTGAAAAAGGTGAAAATTTATTCAAACATAAAAAGTGATTTGATAATAAAATTAAAATACTATAGCTAATAATAATATTAAAATATTAACCCATCAGCTAATTAATTATAAAATAATAATTTATTAATGTTTAGGTTTATTTATTTATTTATTTTTTCAAAAAAATTGCCTTTTTTTTCTAGAGCTGAAATTAAAAATTTTCATTGTCTTCGATAAAGATTTTTAATTTAAAACAATGTATTAAGTGCAAGTGATGTCACAAAAGTGGTGAAACTATCCCCCTATGGAAAACATTTGCTGCAAACTTATTTGCACAGTATTTTTAAGTTGCATAAAATAATTGTCTGTATTATATCGCATGCAACTGGCATATAGATAATAAATAAACTCTTAAATTATTTTATTTATCGTTAATTCAATACAATTTCAAACGAAATATTATAATTTAACCATTAAAAAGTTATACTTAAAAAGATTATATCAAAATAAAAAAAAAGTAAAATAATATATTCAA